>KN486111.1:33850-50522 GCA_000787095.1 Periophthalmodon schlosseri
TGGGTGACACTCGCTTAGTCCACTTCTTTATACAGTCTATGGATAGGAGACCGATGTGAATGCCGTAGTGTCTGTAGTGCGTTCGGCTGTTGTGTCCTAGAGGAAGACGCTTCACCCACCCTGAATCCAGTGTCCATATTTGCGGGAGTATTACTGAGAGGGTGTTTGTGTGAAGGTGGAACAATAGATGGAAATCAGTCCATAGCTACAATCAGGTGCGTTTACAGCATATATATTAGATCATCTGAAATCTGTTTTGCAATGAAACAGCAGCTCCGTCACTCACAATACAAAGACATAACACAGAGACATAAACACACCGGACAGTTTAACAGAGACCGTCTTCTGCTCATCATGGCGTCACTGATTTTATGGATTAAGCTCCTCATTTAGCTTCAGGAAGGACTGACATATGAAGGACTGTCTGATCCTGACCCTGTTAAAGCGGGGCACACAGGACCCACGCCTGGATGGTAACGGCACATATTCTCCGTGTAGAACATGGCTGGGGTCCAAGTCACATGGTTTTATTATGGTGTGTGGCCTCAAACAGTCCCTCCAGAGGTTGGCTCACAATAATGGGCATATAACAATATTAAGATGCACTCTCGATCAGAGAAATAAATAACGCATTAATTCAAAACACAATGGACAGAGCTGACAGAAACATTTCCTATAATTCAGTCTTTTATCTCTCCCATTCATTATTTATTAATTAAAGGTTTGATTTTTGTTTTATGTTTTATTTTCATTTAACTTGCATATCTGGACTTTGCATGTCTGGACTAGAAAAAAGCCAATAGTAACTCTGAAAGGGCATGTCCACTTCATTCAGAGGAATTTGAATCGGCCTCTTTGATAAGAGACAGGGCCAACTTTGTTTAACCCTAACTATTTTAAACTTTAACATATTTGAGTTATTCCTCGTTGCTATCGGACAGTGGTTCCTACCGTTTTTGTCTCGTGTAACACATTAGCTTATTTTGTATTTGCTGATCTTTTAAAAAAAACACCTTAAAGTCTTTATACATCTAGTACCTCACTCACATTTTCTTCCATCATCTCAGCTTGAGTCTTTGAAAAGGCCTCACTTTCGTAGCAGGAGAGACGTGGGAGGGTGACGGAGCTGATATCAGGCTGCCTAAGTGGATAAGTGACCATCCAAAATGACTCAGGTTAAATGGCTTTTATATTTGAGAGTCTTCAGAAGTTGCTCCTGCCGGGATAAGAACACACGGCTGAACCATCAAAGAGGCTGCAAAATGGGCCACTCGTTACACTCTTGACACACTGTATTTAAAGTCACACAGTCAAATGCTGCCTTTGGTCCAGTTCAATTGCAATCAATTACTTTTATAACCTGGTGTAATTTCAAGTAGGACAGAAAAAAGTTATCAGTATGTAATTAATGGCCTTTCCCTCAGTTAAGACGATTTAAGTTTTTTTTAGAAGATCCCACAACTCTCAACAGAAGAATGTGTGATTATAATGTCATTTTGGCTAATTAATACAAATAAATAGAAGTATTAAAGCAGACCTATTCTGTAAAATTGACTTTTTAGAGATTTTGACCATGTTATAGTTGTTTCTCCTCTCCCAAAGTTGTTTTTGGAGTGATTCGTGCATGTTTGAGCAAAAATCACTTATTTTCAAGATGCCATATTGCCGATCCCCGTTTTCACTGGCACCGGCACACGCCCACTATGACGTACTTACTTCATTCTCCAATTTTATTTTGTAAATCAGTGACACTGTAGGATTCGGCAGCGTTGCGTAGTTATTTTGGAACAAATGAAAAAAAATCCACTGTTTGCTATTGTAATCTGCAGATATCCATCGGACGTGCCGACTCTTTGTTGTGATGATGTTTACGGCGACATCAGCTCCATTGAGCACCACAGTTTTCTAACATGGAAGTCAGCGGAGTTGTTGTTTAGATGAATATTGCTATTTAAAATGTGCAGATTATAAGATAATGATCCACGGGTGTCATAAATTATAAATATAGAGCAGACACAAGCACAATAGGTCTTCTTTAATAAGGTATCATTTATTTGTTTTTATTCATTTATTTGTTTTTTATTTATTTATTTATTTATTTGATTGGGACAATGCATGCTAATGAACACACATGATACAACATGAATGTAAACACACCAGATAATAGCCAAAGGCTCATTTCCATCCGTTGTCCCAAGGGCTGGGGTCAGGTAACAAAACCAAGCATTTATTTAGATTATAAACTCTATATTGTGAAATGGTTTTGATTAAGCAAGACAATATTCAAAGGTGCACTGCATTTCTGGTAGAGGGTCCGCCATCTGCTTGTGGACATGAACTTGCTTTACCTGAAATGTTACACATTACGGCATTAAACTTGCCTATCTCTATGGAAACAAGCAGGCCATTTTACAGGTCAGATCTGTTGAGAGGTGTAAAGTATTTCCCTTGAAAATAAATTCAAGATGGATAAGTTTAGCATAGTGTCAACCATTTCCAGTGGTGGAAGAAGTACTCAGTTTTGTTACTTAAGAAAAAGTACCGATACTGAAGCAAAAAAAAAGTAAAAGTATCACATGAAAAGTAAAAGTATTAAAGTACCCATTTAGAAAGTAAAAAGTAAAAGTATTTCACACAGATTTTCAGATCTAATAGAGCTTCAGATGAACTGTTTTTGATACAGATTTGTGTTTTGTTCAACAGAAACAACTGAATCAATTTTATTTTTTTTATAACTGTTTTTATTTGTACGAACGTGTTAAAAATAAACCTTCAGCCTTTTCAGTCCTGTTCAAAATGTAGTAGTAGTAGAGTAGAAAGTACAGATACCCGCTCTCAAATGTAGTGAAGTAAAAGTAAGAAATATCCACTTTAAAACTGACTTAAGTAAAGTATAGATACCTAAAATGTGTACAATTCAATACTTTTAACTACTTTTACTTTGTTACGTTCCACCACTGACCATTTCAGACAGAACAATAACATCATGAGGCAGGTGACAGATGCCCCAATAAAAAGTTACACTGTGAACCTTTAAAAATGCAATATTAGTTTTGTTCATTCTCGTACTTCAATTGGTTATATAGTGAACAAACCATGAACAAAATGGTGGTTATCTGATTAATTACTGAGCTACACAAGTTAGTCTGTCTCACACTGTGGCTATAATCTATAAACGTACACGGTGGGACTGAAGCTAAGAGAATAACTCCATCATAAACAGATGATGCTACAGCTGTAATTGCTCTGCTTTCCCTGTTCGCTTTGTGCTTGTATGTATCGTATGTATTCCTCTTCGTCCCTCTTATATCATGGAGTTTGCCTTTTTATAAGAACACAGTGTTATGGTAATGACTTAAGAAGCAGAACAATGAAAAGTTCGAGGCGTTCCTTCTGAGATTTGACAGAAACTGTGCATAATTCTGCATAAATGGTGAGAACAGAGAAGCCATCCGCCAGGGAGGAGGAGGAAGATGAAGATGGGATCAAACAGAGCACAGCAGACAAGCATGGACAGGCTGTGCTGCTGTTGTGCGTGTGTTTGTGTGCGTGTGTGTGTCTGTGTGTGTGTCTGTGTGTGTGTGTGTGAGCGTCAATGGAAAAAAAGTGACAGAGTGAAGAAAATCCGGAGCATTCTTGTTTACCTGGATTGTGTAGTTTAGGGCCACAGACTGGAACCTCTACATTATTCAACAACACAGCTACGCACACACACACACACACACACGCACACACACGCACACACACACGCACACACGCACACACACACACAAAACAGATTTATACTTCCGTGCATCGCTTTTATCTTCTTTCTTCTAACACCGTCTTTCATCAGCAGTAGGACAGTTCTATATAAAGAGGCCATTTGTGATATTGTGGTATTTTGTGACAATTTTCTACCAGATATTTTAAGATGGCATCATAACATATTACGTTTATGTGGATTACATTTTGGAGCAAATGCAAGTTAATGAGGCTTCTAAGGCTGTGCAATAATTAAACATTATTTCTCTGATCTCTTTCATAATGATGTAATTGAAAAACAAAACAAAACAAAACAGTTAATTAAATTTGGCTCTGAATTATGTGGGTGCTTGTTCTGTCAGTTAAAACATGGAGCAAAGCCACTTGTTTAATCTACACTGGCTTTTAAAACTTGGATAACAAAACAATACCATTAATAATACTGTATATAATCTCCATCAAGACTCCATTTTGTTTTAGTTTTCACTTCATAGGATATTGATAAATGCTGATTTTGTGTTAAAAACAACCTATTGTGCTTGTGTCTGCTACATAGTTATAATCTATGACACCTGTGGATCATTGTTATAATTTGCTCATTTTAAATCACAATATTCATCTGAAGCGACAAGTTCGCTCACTTCCAGATAAGAAAACTGCGGTGCCCAATGGGAGCTGACGTCGCCGTTAACGTCATCACAACAAAGAGTCAGCACCTCCAATGGACAGCTGTACATCGAGCACGAACGAGCAGCGAATTTTTTTTCATTTGTACCAAAATGACTACGCAACGCTGCCGAATCCTACGCATATGACTCATTAAGAAAATAAAATTGGAGAACAAAGTAAGTACAGAGCAGTGGGCGTGTGCCGGTGGCGGTGAAAACAAGGATCGATCGGCAATATGCTGTCTTGAAAATAAGCAATTAAAGATTACTGAAACATGCACGAATCACTCCAAATACAACTTCGAGAGGGTAAATGAAAAAGAAACAACTATAACATGGTTAAAAGCTCTGAAAAGTCGATTTTGCAGAACAGATCTGCTTTAATGATAATATATGATAATGATATTATAAGGCGCTATGGCATCTCTTATTTGGTTTGCTCTGTGTGTTTACAGGGATGCAAACTCCTGGAGACCGCTGACCAGGATTTCACTGATTTCACCAAATGTTTGTCTATAATGTTGGAGCAGATCCGGCAGCAGCAGTTGCAGGTAAACAGCCACCACCACATACACCATTATCTCCACATAACTCAAGCCTGACATTTTTATTGTATGCACTGACTAACTCTCCCTCCATATAGGGCTGGTTATTTTTCCCTCAGCTTATGAGAGTTTTAATGCCCCTAAGCAAGGCATTCGGTTGTCAGATACTTAAGCTGAGCCTCACAAAGGTCAATAGTGTTGGACTCTGCAGATCCCAGGTGGAGGCTTGTGTGGGCGTGCGCATGCAGGAAAACAGGCTTCTGGAAGAAAATAAATAAAAATAAAAAATAAAACGGCACCTACCTGCTTTTTCGCTCTCACTTCCCCTTGAGAAATGTAAAACAATACCCTCTTAAACGCCCACTCACAACACGCAACCTCTAACTTCTTATTTCCCCACACTTTACAAGATTATAGCATTTGTTGTGATATTTTTAAAAGTATAACATAATATTTAACAACCTCCAGAAATGCAAAAATGAGCAGTGTAGCATTTCAAATCCTCATGCTTAGGTCTGCTCCGGAGACTGACTGCATCCTCCATTTTCACTGACAAAACATCAGCTGGGGTTTATCAAATCTATATCAAGACTTACAGTTTCTATAAGTTTCCTATAGTTTTGCAAACACCATTTAAGGGCCTATTACAATAAACTGACTTTTTACCATGTTATGTTGTGTCTTCATCAGAAATAATTCTCCCTCACTCATTCGTCGAAACTCCTCCTCCTTTTTAAAGTCCATACACCTTCAATAGACAAATTATCATAATGCTCAAATGGCATTGCACAGTTTGGCATTTCTGTTTGTATTTGACTGTGCGTCTGGGCCGGCTCTAGCCACAGACGAGTTGAATTGTTGCCTTCCCAAACTACCCAGTACAAACACAGATATACGTCTATATTTGCCCACTTAAATTTTCAATATGCCCAGTGCCCACCCCAATTCAGGAGGCTAGAACCTGACTTTCTGTTACACCCTTATTCACTTTTCAATATAAAGTGTAGTTTTGGCACCTTCTGCTGCCATTTTGTAAGGAAAATGTCATGTCAACTGGGGATGCAAACATTATTTTAAGTTAGTCTGTTGGAAATACCAAATCTGGCAATAGTTTGAAAAGCCCAAAAAGGCATAATACAGATATATTATTTAGTTTGAGTTCAGCACTGTAGATCTGTCAATCTCTCTGTATCCTCTTCCTCTTTTCATTCTCTCCATTATTAGACTTTCTGAGCGGCGTGCTGAGTGTTGCTCCAATCAGTACTGAGTGCCCCAATCACTTGAATCACACATCTCAAAGCTGATGAAAGACCATGAAGAAGACACACAAATACACACTTCATTTTGTATGTTGCCAGATTAGCTGTTTTTAGTTCCTGTACTTTTGCGATGCCATCATTTTTGGAAAACTATCTATACTTTGTCCTTGCTTTTATCCAAACCTGTCGAATATTTACTCCTGCGTGTCTGCCTGTGAGAGATACGAGCTCAACTATGACTTGTTATTGCTATTCTGAAGCATAATGATCTTTTTCTGGCTCCTTACTGCAGTTTTCTACTTTTTGACCTGGCACATCCCCCAACTCCTGCTCCCTTAATCTCTTGTATGAAAAACTTTTGGAAAACTATTGGAATCCTTGCCATCTCTTTTATAAATATTTTTTGTCATTTTCTTTTTGAATGAAAGAGAGAGTGCAGCGCCAATAATAAAAGGGTGATTTGCAGATTTGCGTCCCTTTGTTCCGTGCAGTCTGTTTAACATTCATCATATTAGTCCTTGAATGTTTTGCTTCACACAGCTTAGCTCTTGATTTGGGGAATTTATCTCTGTTTGTTGGTTTAAAATCCCAAAGAACGGCTTGGGAGGATTAGAGGGAGCGTCTGGCCGCTTATTTGTGTACGTTCATGGAAATATATGTGTTTCCTTGTGTAGTTCTTGTTTTAGTTTACCTCACGCTCTTATGTATTGCTCTATAAATGTGTATTAGCTGCACCTGCTCTCTCTATCTGCCCTAGTTAGCTTGTGTTATCCTTTCACTGTAGCACCAGCACACAGTTTTCATTTTGCTCTTCCTTTGTTATCTGTTCATCAGTCTCAATAATAGGACAGGCTTTTGTGTTGTGATCTCAGAGCCAGCGATGCTCCCCTGGCCAATCACGAACCAGTGTGTGGACTTGATCATTGGAGCCAGCTTGCTACATTTTCTGAACCAAGCCATGTAATTTGCCTGGCTCGGTTTACTGAGAAAACAAATATGGTCCATAGGGTTTATATGAAAATACAGCAAGAGCCATCCACCCACTTACTAAAAGGTCTGTGCATTCACCATCACTGCACGATGTGATTCAGTCTTTCACACACCTGTGACTGGATAAGTCTGTGATTGTAGTGGTTCAGAGAGGCCACAGGAACGGATTGGTAGCCAGTTCCCGGACATCTTGCCCTGGGCACACTACAGAAATACACAAAATGAGAAAATAATCCAAATGTAACTACAGAATGTTTAAAAAACTGAGGCAGGTAGTTACATTTACTCAACATTTACTTCTAGAAGATCTATTGTGCGTGTGTCGCTCTATAGTTATAATCTATGACACCCGTGGATCATATGTTGTAATTTGCACATTTTAAATCACATTATTCATTTAACATGACTTAATATAAGAAACAAGGACACTGACTTCCGTGGTAGAAAACTGCGGTGCCCAATGGAAGCTGACGTCAGTGTAAATCATCACAACAAAGAGTCGGCTCCTCTGATGGACAGCTGCACATCACACTAACGAGCAGCGGATTTTTTTTTTCATTTGTACCAAAATTATTACATAGTGCTGCCGAATCCTACACTTATCACCGATTAAAAAAATAAAATTGGAGAATGAAGTAAGTAGAGAGCAGTGGGCATTTGGCGGTGGCGGTGAAAACGGGGACTGATCGGCAACATAGCGTCTTGAAAAATAAGCGATAAAGATTGCTCAAACATGCATGAATCACTTCGGGTGAGTAAATGTTGAGGGGAAACAACTATAACATGGTTAAAAGCTGGTAGATCTGCTTTAATGTCTTTTACTGTGTAACAGTCCTCTTACTTCAGTAAAAATGATGGTTACTCTTACTGTATGTAAGTTTACAATTGACAAACTCTTTATGTTGACAATATGAAATTATTTGAACACATGTGGTTCTCTTTTCTGTGGTCTATACTTTGAAAATACCAGATTTTGTGTATTATTTCATGTTTTCTCCAACCAATTACATTAATGTCAAACGATTCATTAAATGTTACATCCAGACAGTTTTTTCTAGAATTACTCTGGCTCGAGAAGTAGTTTCCCAAATGCCATTTTACTCCCACTTGACTAATTTCTTGGACCACTACTTTGTACTTACTTCTGCTTGAGTGGTTACTTACTTCATAATAATACTATACTATTTTGGCTGCTCTACACCCCTAGCCCGCCTCGGAGCTTAAAAGACAAATTAAATATTTATAAGAGGGTTTAAAATCAACAGAAAACGCAACAAGACTAAAAATAATTGAGGTACAGCATGACTTTGAACACATTCGCCTTCCGCTCATAGCCACTGCTTCATATTGTTCTTCTTCATAGAGTTTTTTGGGGGCACTTGTTGTGACTTTGTATCTGACACACAATCTCCAGTCTTTTCTTCGTATTTGATCTCCCTTTTTTCATCATTTCTTTTTGTACTAGCTTTGCTCCTGTCATAGCATCTTATTGGACAGACAGGATTCTGACAAGGCTATTATCCATGGCAAACTCCAAATCATTGTTTGGCTCTAGATTTTGTGTAGTGCAAATTTCCTCTCCGAGCACATGTGGACAGAAGATATGACGAGGATTAGGGATCATAAAGCTCTCACTAAGGCTCCGGCTTCAGGCTGTGTCGTATAGAGATGATGTAAGGATGAGAGAGCGTGGGCTGTTTTTGCATAATGAAAGTAAAAACCCGACCCACACTACCAGGCAAAAGTTTGGACCCTCTCATTCAGTGTTTCTTTATGTCTACATTTTATATACAGACAGAAGTCATCAAATATATGAAGGAAGATATATGGAATTACGTAGCAATGAAAAAAGGTAAATCCTCAAATCATCAAAGTATCCACCCTCTGCTTTGCTTTCTCAAAAAATATTTAACTTTTTTTCTTTACTATATAGTTCCATATATCTTGCTTCATATATTTGACTGCCATTGTTTAAACCTGCACTACCAGGCAAAAAGTTGGACCCTCTCATTCAGTGTTTCTTTATGTTTACCATGTTCTGCATTTCATATACAGCCAGAACACTTCAAATATATGAAGGAAGATATATGGAATTATGTAGCAATGAAAAAAGGTGAATCTTCAAAACGTCAAAGTAGCCACCTTTTGTTTTGCTTTGGCAAAAAATATTTAATAGTTAATAGTAGAGTTATTTAACTTTTTCTTTCCATATATCTCGCTTCATATATTTGACTGGTGTTGTTTAAACCAACACTACCAGGCAAAAGTTTGGACACACCGTCTCATTCAGTGTTTTTTTTTTTTTTCATTTTCTACCGTCTACATTTTAGATACATACGGAACAAGATATATGGAATTATGTATTAGGCAAAGGGTGGATACTTTGAGGATTTGAATATAAAATGTATTTTATAAAAAGTTTAGTAGAGTTATTTAAGTTTTTTCTTACTTCATATATTTTATGTCATGTACAAATAAAGAAAAAAACACTGAATGAGATGATTTGTCCAAACTTTTGTCTGTTAGTGTAAATATACGAAATGTTGAGCCATATATCCTTTCCGTACTGACAAGAGAACAGATTTCTAGTTTTTTAAATAAAGTTTTATCACCTTGTATTTTTATTTACACATACTGACATACAATGGAGCAATAGATGCAATAGAACAATAAATGTAACATACCTTGGAAATGTAACCCAAAGTTATTTTTAATATAATATAATATCGACAAGCATCTCCTGCATATACATAGTAAATTAGATTCTCATGTTATCTATCAAAGAAAACAGTTATTAATTCTGTCCCTATGTCTTCAGTCATTGCTGTTTTCTCATATTGATTACGTAAGTGGAGCAGGATGATTTGCGAGACGACAAAAACACAATATGTACGTAGAGCTGCCATAGGGTCCACAAGATCATTACTTATGGTTATGTTGTTTTCAGTGTCCTGTGGCAAAAGGGTGTGTCCAAATAGACGAATATAGATGGAGCCCACAGGTGTGGATCAGTAAACATCCACATACCTGCGATATTCAGACAACTGACTGATGGGCCCTTGCAAAACATAAAGGTTTTAGTGACAGTTTTTCCACGTTCGAAATTACAATGTGACATATTATAGATTTATGGATATGAATTGTTGTTTTAAGCTCACTTTTGACATCCCTGTGCACTAGTTTGATATTTAAGGACAAATAAAAGAACAAATGTTTTCCAAGTGACTGAGCGTGTGTGAGGGGCGTGATCGGACTGTCAGACGCCGCCATCTTTTGACATTTTCACACAAAACTCACGTAGCAGTTGAAACGCAATGAATGAAAATGGACATTAGGGGCAGTGTTGCATACATTGGATTTGTCATCGCTTGTTTTGCTTAAATGTGTGACCTCTGCGGTGGATGGTTTTAAATGTTCTTCATGGAGCGTTAGTCATATCAGTAAGACATGATATTTAGAGTGTGCTTTTTAACCACTTCAAATGAAATAGTTTGTTGTTTGTATTTTTCTTTGTTATTTATCAGCATCTGTCAAAATGACTTTACTTTAATGAACTTACAGTTGGGAAATGTGTTCCTGCATCTCGAGAACCATCTCCAGATCTTGAGCTGGTCAGGATTACCTAGCTGCAGGATTAGCCTGTTGTGCATATGTTTGGTTGCTAGGGAAACCATTGGAACCAGTAGAACATGCAAACTCGACTCGGAAAGAATTCCAGAACACAAAGGACATGGCAAAGCGGATTCAGGCAGAAGAAAGACGGTTCCTTTCATTCAATAGAATGGTAAAATAGAAAAATAGTTTTGCTGATCTAAGCTTGGTTTTAAAGAAAAAGTCTTATAATACAATATATGTACTGAGGTAGTGACCAGGATAAATATTGTACTGGTAAAAAAGTACAAAGTAAAAGTAGTAAAGTACTGTACTTAAGTACAAATTTGAGGTATCTGTACTTTACTTTTTTACATTTTAAAGTGGATACTTTTTACTTCACTGCATTTGGGAGCAGGTGTCTGTACTTTCTACTCCACTACATTTTTGAACTGGCCTGAAAAGGATTTTTTATCATAGTTTGAGATCTGCTGAAAAGGCTGAGGTTTTATTTTTTATCACGTTCATGGTTTGATCAAACAAAAATATAAAAATAAAAACAGCTGAAACGATCAATTCCATTGTTTTTTGGGGTTTTTTTGAAAATTCAGCACAAATCTTTATCAAAATCACTACATTTGAAGCTTTATTAGATCTCAAAATTGAGTATTTCTTCTACACTGGCAGTGACCACCATTATTGGGGGCAGACATCATAAGGTTCCGTGCTTTGTTCTGCCCTTGATCAGTTAGAAACTTTTAGAAAACCTTTCCACAATTTTCTTATTCATTGACGTCATTGTGAACTTTTGCCAGCTTCTGTAATTTAAAACAACATTCAAATTCTAACTATTCCAGCATTTTGTGTTTGCTCCTTTAAACTCTTATTTGTAAGTTCACACAGTTGTGGAATCAATGCCAGGGCACATTACAGCTGTCCCGGGGGGCTCGGGGTGGTTTTTCCTAATTCGTCAGCTGTCTGTGTTGGTGCAGAGAGTGCCTAGTGGGGGTGATTGATGGTATTTTGGGTGCCGTGGCCGCTCTGACAGGTCCTCTGCCCTCCAGACTCTACGGGTTTTAGTGTTGTCAGCGCTGCTCGTCTCCTGTTAGCTCACTCAGTGCTATGGGACAAATGCTAAAAGCCAAACTGTTGTGGCCCCAGAATGCAGAGATATTTTGACTTCGCTCTGAACTTACATGAAATTATATTGCTTAAATGGTCAATTCAGTTCAGTTTTATTCATATAGAAATCACACAGAAGTCAACAAAAACAAATAGGGAGAAGAGGTGGGTTTTTAGTCCGGTCTTAAACTCTGTTAATCCACTTGTTTTTGTTTTTTATAAAAAAGTCAATTTTTAGATTAGATTGATTTTTTTGTGACATTTACTCTAAGCTTCTGTCATTATGCATTCATTTCATCATCCAAATATGTGAACAGTTTTGGTTTTATATCTCTGCCTTAGATTAAAGGTGCAATGTGTAACTTTTCTGGTGGGGAGTCTGTCACCTGCACGTTTGCTTGAGATGTTACTGCTTTGCCTGAAATGTTCTGCAGTGCGGAATTAATTGTATCTATCTTGTATTTACTCAATTACATTTTTTTGAAACTCAAACAGAAAAGTTACGTAGTGCATCTTAATTTTTTTTTTTTTTGTAAGTACACATACACAGTTTATCATTGCATCTTAAAAAATATATGTTCTTGTATAAACCAGCTAAAAGGAGAAGGAAGACACTACCCTCCCTACACTTCCTCCGAAAAGTACACATTGGTGCACGCTCTTTGTAAAATGAGCTATCTCTTACTTCAGTTGAATCTAATGAATGTCTCCTGATAACTTGATGTTCTTACTTAGGTTGATGCCATTGTGACCCTGGGAGGCTTGGGTGGAAGATTTGACCAAACCATGGCCTCTATAGAGACTTTGCACCACGGCCTCAACATGACAACTCTCCCAATCTTCGTTATCCAAGAAACTAGCCTGGCTCTGCTGCTCAGACCCGTGAGTAATGCACAGTAATGCCACTTTCTTTTCAATTTGACACTTCCGTCAAATCTATATTCGCCCCAAGCAACAATGCATTATTTTTAAGCCATTTCCTAAAAACCTTTGTGTTCCTGTTCACTCATGTTTTTTCTGGCCTCTGCTTTTACCTTAACTGCAGTGGCTGTGTTGGCACCGGACACATTTCTGCTTTTATGGCACGGTATGGGGAGCCAGGCTCTTTTGATGCTTCCAATTTTAGCTAGCCTCAGCATTGGTTACTTCCTAATGCGCCTCGTTTTATTGGGAGTACAAGTGCAGAGAGCAGCAGCCTTTTAGCACAGGGCACCGTCGCACCATCCGGTTCATTTACTGTTTCCTGTGTTGTTTATTTGAGCAGAGCAAAAGGCTTACCAAGGCAGATGGTTGTTGAATGTGTAAGTTTTGCATAATTGGGTCATTTATTTTATTAGAGAGAATTCATTCCATTAAAAAAACCCAATAACCTTTCCTAAAACGATTGTCTTAGAAAATATAAAATTCTATTGGGATTATGGGACTAAAACAACTGTACTGGACGCCGTAATGAACAGGAACAAACCAGTACAAAATGAGAACTAAACCAGTACTGAACCAGGTCTAATTCTGGTCTAAACCCAGTCTAAACAGTGTCATAACTAAGAAGTAGTCTACATGTATTTTTTTTTTTTTTTTTCACTGAGCTAATAATCGCTTAAAGCTGCACTATGTAACTTTTCTCATGGAGGTTCCGCCCCCTGCTGGTCTCCATGGAGATGTTGCCGCTTTCCCTGGAATGTCCCGCAGTTTGGCATTAAACCTATCTGCAGACCAATAGATGACGCCACCATTTTACAGCTCAAGGTCAGACGACTGGAGAGGCTGCCCTGCTCACAACAACAGTGTATGTTTATTTGGCTACTAGGCATAGCAATGACATCTCCATGGAGACAAGCAAGTTGCCGACCCTGCACCAGAAAAGTGGCATAATATACCTTTAATAGGCCTGTCACGATAACATATTTTGAAGTTCGATATATTGCTGAAGTAAATATAGACGATAAACGATAATATTGAAACTAATTTATGCCACTGACACAAAAACCCAAGAGCAGATTTAAACCACAAAAACTATTCTAAATCTACAATATTGTTAAAAAGCCATGAGCTGCAATAAATAAACAGCGGAATGAAACACTTTAGTACTTTGTTTGCATCCGTAATGAGTTATAGAAGTAATTAATTCAACCTTTTACGACTTAAATCTTATCGTATTGCCAAAAAATAACCCAAAATTTCCCAAAGAGAATGTACAAACCCCCAAAAAATATTGTTCCAACTTTCATATATTGAAGGTTAAGTTGATAAGTGATTATCGTGACAGGCTTAACCTTTAACCTTTAACCTTTACGCTCTGTGACTAGGGTTGGCTATGGGGATTATTTTGCAATGAAACACAAATGAAACATGAATCCATTATTATTTTATCATCTCCCGACCCATTTGTCCCCATTTGTAGCACTTAAAGTAAACCTCTCTATCTGTACCTATGTCTTGTCATTATTCCAACAGCGTGTTCGTCATTTACTGCTTCATACCTCGACACGTCCAATTAATCTTACTTGAGTGCAGGTAAATTAAGCTCGTTTGTCAGCGCGCCTCCAATTCACCAGTGTCAGATGTAGGCGCATGCCACTACATGAAGGTGACTGCAACCTTCCCCAGGCCCACTGCTATTTGTCCCAGTTACATGTGTAATTGAAGTGTTTACAACTTTTGCCAAATCTCCTCACCTCGGCTATTCTGTGCAATTACCACTCTGATACGTGGGGAGCCTCCGGATTTGAAGCAGCACGCAATACATACAGAATGATATAGAATGATATAGAGTGAAATATGGGCAGATTTTGTAAAGTCAGTAGCTCAGTTGGTTGAGCGTTTCTCCACTGATCCGAAAGTTGGCGTCTTGAACCCTGCTCTCGATGGTAGAGTGGTCAGAACCATTGACTCACAGGTTGGCGGTGCGATTCCAGCTCCCAAAGATGAATGCTGTCGTTGTATACTTGGGCAAGACACTTGACCCACCTCGCCCCCAGTTTCTGCGTACACTGGTGTATGAATGTGTGTGTGACTGGGTGAGTGGTTCTAGGGGCGAAACTCTCAGTTTGGTCTAGGGGGGGACAATAACGATGGAAATTAGAACTATTTGGTCTAGGGGGGACAATAACGATGGAAATTAGAACTATCCTTCGAAGGGAGTTGTAACGATACCTAATCATAAATTCAATAACTATGTTATTATGATGAGGCTATTATTAGCCTACTAGCGAATACTTGCCATTTGAACAATGAAAAGGTCTTGGTCTAACAAAATGCTGTTGAACAATATAAAAATATGAAAACAAATTCAACGCTTAACTCCATGTAAGCCACTCCATGTCTTTTTCTTTAGAGTTAGAAAAAAAATCAAATATCAAAGTGGTAAATGTTTTAAACAGACTTTAACAGAACAAAATCCAGTGTGTCCCATTAATAGAGGAGATTATGGAGGCCCCCCATAATCAAAATTTCTCCCCCACAGATGTTAGTCTAAAAACAAGCTGAACAATAGATGCTTGTTTAACATTCACAATCACATATGAAAGTAACTATTGCTAAAAAGAACGATTTAAAGATTAAATAGAAGCACTACATCTCATTTTTACTCCAACAGTTTTTTGAAATGTAAATAAATGGCAAATATTAAGCAAAAATATTATTCAAGCTTTTAATCAGGTTATGACTATAATTCCTTTATTAAACATACGTAGACTATGTGATGTCTGTTTAGTTATAACTCAAAACTAATGCGCAAAGAACAGAGCACGCTCAACTGAAGCTCACGTGGAGGCGCTTAAGTTTCACTTTTGTTTTCTCCGCTTATGGCGATTCATAACAAGGGCAGCGCTGCGGAGCAGGTGCTTTTTGTTTTGATAACGATTTTACTCTGTCTGCGGTTACCTGAGCGAAGGGAGGATGTTATGGCGCGTTTTACACATCTTTACGCACACACGCTCCACAATGGATATATTTACTACACCACATTTACCTTTGAATTATGCTTTTACCAGGACCGAGGCGGAGTTTGGTTCATATGTGTTTGGTTTCAACTTTACCCCCTTGATTTCCGCCTATGCCACTGACACAATAACAATAAAGCAGGATAATCCCAGTAATCCATTTTAAATAGACAGTATCATTCAAAAGACCTGAGCTGCAACAAATAAATCAAAGAATTAACTAATAATGAGCCATAGAAGTGAGCTATTCAACCCTCTACAGCTCAAATCTTATTGTATTAAACAAAAATACCCCAAATCTCTCCACTTTAACAAAACAATGTACTCACGATAAATACTGAGCCCAAAATGTATTGTTCCAGTTTTCATTTATTGAATGATAAGTCGATATAGTGATTATCATGACAGAAGCACAAGTAAAGACTGGGCCTTATTTGAGGACGTTTCTGCTTCTCTTTCACAGACTCATTTAAGTTTTTGTTAACTCTTTTACTAATATCATTTTACTTGACTGGAATTTTGTTTACGTTTTGTCTGTTTTTTCCGATGCTCTCCATATATGGGTACACCATGTAGTCCCCTCTTTCTCAGGATCCCACAATGTTGGGACTATAAAAAATAATACCAAACCTTGATTGTTTTTTTGCGGTACCAGTTTAAAACTGTCAGATTCAGAGAAATCCAATGTAGCGTCTGTGTATTTTGATGAGCTGGACACAATGTGTGGATTAAAATTTTATATTTAAAAATGTCTCTCTAGTGCCCCCTGCAAAGTTATAATTTGCCGTGAACATGTATCTCTAACATGACTC
>KN486112.1:0-21269 GCA_000787095.1 Periophthalmodon schlosseri
TTTTTTTTTTATACAAATGGATTTAAACTTAAAATGTAATTAATCAATTTAATAGATTTTTTTGCCCAGCAGTACCCGAGTCCATTGGAAACAACCCTGGAGCCTTAGGTCTAAATATAAGGGTTATTTTTTGGCTAAAAAAATTTAAGCCATAAAAGGTTGAATAAGTAACAGATGCAAATTAAGTACTAAAGTGTTTTATTTTGCCATGTATTTATTGCAGCTCATGATTTTTAACAATATTGTAGATTTAGAATAGTTTTCGTGGTTTAAATCTGCTCTTGGGTTTTTGTGTCAGTGGCACAAATTTGTTTAAATTAAATGAGAGAGAGAGAGAATCCACCTGGTGAGAAGTGAATTCTGTGATGTGATGATCAGATCATGAACTTGATGTTGATAATAAATTATCCAAATAAGTTACAACTGAATTCACTGATTTGTGAAATAAAGAATTCTAACAGTGGGGTAGATTGCAGTGACAGACCTCTGACTCAAATGGTCCCATATGTTTTGTATTGCCTTCTGCTCTCGTTTAGAGTACCAGTATAGGTCCTTGGATTACCCTGTCTATAGTGTACTATATTGATGGACAAATCAATTACAATTTCAGGTATGTGACAGTGTGGCATTAATCAGTGGTGATCTCACTCTGTGAATAACACCATGAGTCACTTGGTTGAATGGTTAGATGCTTTGAAATATGCGTTTGCAGTAGTAAAGGCATCATGTGAGACAAACCAATGTAGAGTCTTGCCCAAGAGCACTTCCCTAATGTGAACAATAAGGAAATGAACCATCAACCTGGCAGTTGGTGAACAAATGACTGTAATCCCCAAGGCCATTCAATAAGAACACACAGAAACAGGACATTTTTGAGGTCATTGTAAAAATACATGTTTATTTATTTAGATTATGTTAATTTTAAGAAAAAACTGAGTAAATGAAAATGTAGTGAGAATGTGATTGATTGATTGATTATGAAAAGTAAACATTTTCACTGTATTCGTAAGATATGCATTTTTGTGCTTCTGGTTATTCTATAGTTCACTTAATAAAATGCCAGCATTTCATTCATTCTTACCTTCCTATTCCTACAGATTGTAATTAGTTTTTCAGGTAATACATCGGAAAATGATGTATCAGTTTAGGATGCAAACCAGAGCTACATTAAACACTCAACTTAGTGTCAGCGCATTGGCACTGGTGAGAAATGACCTTATTAAGGAGGTCAGAGCTAAAATGATCACTAAATCCATGAAGATAACCTAGTAAATTGTGTTTTTTATGCTATGTTATGATTCAGATATGTCCTCATGTGGTAAACCTACAGCTCAACTGGTCATTTAGCCTATTAATATTTACAATCCAATAAGGAAATGAATTTAGTATAGATGTAATGTTAGTATAGAATATTCACCAGCAGTACCAGACAGTCAAATTGCTTGTTTCCTTTTTGAATTACATTTCTTTTTCACTTCCAAAATGACAGTAATGTGTTCTCTCAGCGTCACATCACTGGACTGTTGACTCAAAGGAGCAGATATTTCAGAGGTTGGACTTATGTAACACACAGCGTCAAACAAACCACACAATCAGGTCAGGTCCAGGCAGTGATTTCCTGCTTTTTATTCTGGTTATCAATTGTGAAAATAAATCCATCTTTGGGAGAAAAGTAAGCAGTTGTTGCCTTAACTTATTTTTAAGCTTTTGGTATTTTGATTAAAAAAAAAGTCATGGGACTAGCTGGGGGTAACTCGTGATAGTAGTAGTAGTAGTAGTAGAATATTGGCTAGCTACCAAAATATTGTTCCCCTGAATTATTAGCAGTGACTTTTATTATAAGCCTACATACAAATCAATTGGCAAATAGAACAAAGTTATTGCTTTGTATATTAATGCCAGTGCATTAAGTGCCAATTTAAGAAACTGCAATATATGAACTAGATCGACCGATATTAGATATTCCATCACCAAGGCCAATGTTGATATCAATATTTAAGAATCCAGAGAAGTGGTGCCGATATATATAATGCCAATTTTTGAGCCTATATAAATGATTTTTAGACACCCACAACCCTATTTTACTGCAAACCGATGAAGTAGTGTAATTATTTTGTGCTGTTGTCTCTTCGCCCTAAAATATTAAAATAAAGTTTGACATAAAAATTTGACCTATGCATTTAAGCCAATAGCCAATTTGCGAAATATTGGCCTGATATTAGAGATAGGCCAATATATTGGTTTGACTATATATTAAATACCTTTTTATAATACTTCTTGAAAACACACAAAACATACACTTTATAAAATCAACTTGCTCATACGATATGTGCTTCTGCTTCTCTCTTCAGAGTTGGTGTGTAACTGCAGCACGGGGGCAGAGGGCATTCTTGACCCTGACGAGTGTGACCCTAAAACAGGCCAGTGCTCATGTGAGATGGGCTACAGCGGGCTGCAGTGTGAGGACTGCGAGGAGGGCTACTTCACCAACGGGACCAGCGGCTGCCTACCCTGTGCCTGCGACTCCTACGGGGCTGTCAACCACCTCTGTGACAGGTCAGGATAGAATCCACTCTAAGCTGTTCCATTATTCCCATTGCACTTAACATCACAAATGTCTTAAGAGAGCACAAAGCATTTAGGGCCTTTTGCAGCAAATAATTATTCGGTTCAAGTCCATTTGATAGCAGAGTGTATATTATGCTGATATAGTTACCAAGGTCACAAAGCAGCTGACTAGACAATGACTAAACAAACAAGCTGCTCTTTACAATAGATTCTGTAGATATATGTACGTACAGATGATATTTTATGTGGAAATAGTGTTATGAATGGGATATTTATTGGGTTAATCATCAAATTTAATATAGCCTGGCATAACCAGATCAAATCATCATTGATTTGGCATAGGTTTACTTCTGATGCCCTCTCTTGTGCAATCTTCCTATTTATCCTGGCTTGGGACTGTGATGAGTACATTGACAAAATAGGAGCACAAAATGATATTTGTGTCTGTCTAGTTTGGAATCATCAATTAAACATAACTATCTATGTTTAGTTAAGTCAGTATTGTGTGAACTTCAAGAAACATCAACCTAATAGTTCTATAATGTTAGATCTGTATTGGTCTTAGTTACAGCTCCAAGCTATACCATATATTCTATGAGCGTGACAAAGAATGTGTGGGACTTTAGGTTTGTATCTTTTTACAGTAGTTTCTATCTTTAGCTGCAGCACAGTGGCGGTCTAGTGAGCTGATGGGAGCCGCGTGCTGTGAATTACTGACTCTTATCTAATATAATCTAATGGACATGGAGACAAAACAGGATCAGCTTGGTCATGCAAGAAAACACTGCATCTTGAACGAGTGATCTCACAATAGTCAAAGTAGTTGATTGACTGAATTTAACTTTTTATTACCATTTCTGATGTATTCAATTTGATATTTTGTGATCATACAAAATTTGTGTTTCTACTTGGTCTACAATAGCCTATATGGCCTAAAATACAACACCATCAACCCCAAGCATATGTTTTGTAATTGACCCTTCTGTTTATGTTGTGTAGTTTGTTTACTGTTGCTATGATGGTGGTGCAGCTTATGATATTTTCTTGCTTATCAAAAGTAGGACTTTGCAATATTACAAAAAAAGACCCAAGCTGATTATTGACGATTAGAAATTAATCTTGAAATTCAAATAATTGTCTGTGTCTCAGGGTACAGAAACGTCCACTGCAAGAATAATAATAATTTTTAATTTAGTGTAACCAACCTCATCATAATTAATCAGGCATCAAATTGCTTAGGCTATAATATGGCTCTTACAGCTCGAGGCAGTGATTTTAATTATGTAGCAAGTAATTATAAATGTGGAACTATTTCAAAATATGCAATTACCAAGGTAGAAAAAATAATAGGATCATAGCTCGCCACTGTAGTTGATACTTATAATTTCCTGGTTATCCCTGAAGCAACCTCCCCATTTTTTGTTAAGTGAATTGGCTCTAACCTGTCGTACTGGGGGCCTATAGCTGCAGTCCTTGCTTTTGTCTGTGCGTGGGCTTGCATCCTCAGTAAAAATAGTGTCTGCACTTTCTGTCCCTGCACGAGGAGCAGAGACGGAGCTCACTGCAGAGGATTGTGTCAAATTCTGGCTTTTATGTAACCAGCTGCAGTCAGTGTCTCCACGGTGTTGGTCTCTCTTAAAAGTAATAGCGGCAACATGCACCACTACTTGTGATTGTAAACTATATAGATATTTTAAAGTGGAGCAGAGATACCATTAGCTGTCGTATTGTGAGGACACGCATATTGGAGGTGCGAGTGAACATTCTTCTGTTTGGCTGTTGGCTGGATAATTGACTTGGGAATTAAAACTCAAAAGGTTAACACCAACAACTATTACCACAAAATGGTGAATAAATCATTACAATTTGCTGTTAGTAAAATTGGTATTTGATTGGAAAATGTTTACTTCATGAGGACACCAATATGCAGTGTTTTTTGTTTGTATTTGTGTATCAGTGAAAAAAAAAATATCAATGTGAACATAATTATAAAAACTGGAATAGCACGGTCAAAGTGAGGTGCCTGGCTTAAATTCTATACGTGACCAATTGGAAGCCCTTGTGTGCAGGTTGTGTATGTGAGTTCAATTTGCTAGGTACTCCTGACCAAGACCTTGGCTCAAAGTCTGGGAAGCCTATATTAAGAAAACTGTTACTTTACTTGTATAGGTCATAGACCAGGAGTTGGTTAGCTACCTTTACGAAAACACCAGGTAGCTACTAATTTTAGCAATTGCAAGAAATTTAGTGTATATAAGAGCCACAGCAAGCCTTAGATGGGGTACAGTTATAAAACATAATCCATTATTCGGCATCAGAATGATATATTTGATTAATTACCATTCTAAATGTTACTTATTCAGCACAATAAGTATAATTCAGAAATCCTTTGGACAGTTACTTGGATGGGGGTGGCGAGTTACTGGTAGATCCTGAGCTACAGGTCGGAGACGCTTGCTATAGGCAGACCAGCTCACAATAAAATGGTTCCTTGTACAATGCATTCCCTTAAAGATTATGTAACTTTTTTGGTGGAGTGTCCACCCCCTGCTTGTTTTCATGAAGATGTTATTGCTTAGCCTGGAATGTTCCACAGTATAGCATTAAATGTATCCATCTTTATGAAAATAAGCAAGTGGCACCACCAGTTAAAGTTCAAATTTTTGGAGGGGCAAGCCCACTCACAGTAAGATTGCATGTTTACTAAAGGTAATTTTAGCAATTGCATCTGTAAATAAGTAAGTGTAAGATAAGTTTAATGCCACACTGTTGGACATTCCAGTCAAAGCAATGACATTTCTGTAGTGAAAAACCAAGTGGTAGATCTTCCACCAAGTTAATGCAACTTTAAGTAAAAAAACAACTATATTGTTTAAAGTATTGTATATATTTGTTGTATTTATATTCCATCCATCCATTTTATCATCATAAAAACTCTCAGTACTCTCCTTCACATTCATGTTTACAGACAGAAGGGTCAGTTCAGGGCTAAAGCGTTTTCACACGTAATTCTCAGACCGTCTGGACCCTGATAACCCGCTAATGCTGCTAACCCGGCTATAGCCTCAGCCTGCTGCCCCCCATGGAGCTGATTACCCTGAGTTACACAGATTAACAGTGTCTCTACCCCTTTAACTTAAATTCATTAAGGAAAAAGCCACTGGACGGACTCGCAGTGAATTAATGCTGCTTTAGACCCCATTATAGGCTCCACCACCCTGCATGGTCACTGCCCACAGACGACATTGAAACCACCTTGAGGATGGACATAAAAGTGATTGATCTGCTTTTTTCATTGAGAATTTATATACAGGCACATTACGATGGGGGGGTGGGAAAGAAGATAAGAAAATAGTTTGTTGAAAGTACAATACATTTGGTTGACTGTAGCTACTTTTTATAAATGTGTATCTGCTTTATACTAATGATTATTAATAATAATAATTTAAAAAAAAAAAACTTGGAAGCATATGAAGAAGTATTAATTAGATGGGTTGCTCTTGTCCAATATTTTATTTTATTTATTTATTTTTAACTAGGGTTGAAAAATAATTTGTATGCAATTTATTTGATTCTTGATAGCACAATCTTGAAATGACAAATCACAACGTTATTATATAGTCCTACATTTGATACGGTTTTGACCTTTTGATCAGTAAATATTCAGACGTTCTGTTAGCTTTTCATGTAATAGAACTCACTGTATCAAAAATACATTCCTAAAATTCCTCCATATTGTTGCGCCTTTAGTGTCAGGAGAGTCAGGGGTGAAAAGTAACCAATTATAAAAACTAACTAATGTATGTGAGTAGGTTTTTAAAGTTGCACTTGTAATCTTGTATAATTCTAACCATGTAATTGTATTGTTCTCAGTTACTATATGACTATATACGATATATATAATTTTATATGTATCTCATCCCAATCCACCGTTGTCTCACTGCTGTTTCTGCTCCTCTCTGAACCTTCAAACACACAAAAAGGCACTGCAAGGCTGATCTAAAATGTTACTAAAATTGCACACTGTAGTACAAATTTGGCAGCAGTAGAACTACTTGTAATGTAGTCTGATTCTAGCCATGTAACTGTACTTTTACTTGAGTACACATGCTTTTGTACTTTATTGCGAAAGTTGTTGACAGAAAACTACCACCATCTGTTGCACTAAACCTTCACTGATTGTCAACACTGTTTAAGTATTAGAAGTCCCCCTAATTTCACTTGAACACGTCGGTCCCTCGCACTTATCCCTGAGGTCGCGGTACAAGGCGGGGGTCAGGACTCGTGTCTATTATCCAGATTTAGGAGGGGCCAGTCCACCTAAAGCCAATCTTGGAATGAAATCCTCAGACCATAATAGCGTCTGCATAGCTTGGTCTTACAGGGATCATCTTGGGCGTTCAGCTAGTTATTAGTGGTTTGCATATGTCATATTGAAGCATTAATATGGTGAGCTGAGTCTGCAGTGCTGTGTTTTTGCTTTTGTGGTTAAAAAGTCTGGAGAGGGGAACACCTGCATATAATCGTCCTGTGTGGCTTTGGGTTTGAAGAAAAAAAAAAAACTGCTCCGACAGTAAAAATGAATCTGTAAGTGGGACATATTAAAAGGTACTTAAAATAATAACTAATAATACATCTCTAATGGTTTCAGATTACCTATGGCCTACTATTATTTTGTTTAAATTAAATGTTGAGAAATTACATTACTTGTTAACATCTGGGCTGATGTACTGCTATACCACAACTACTGTTATCCTTTCTTCATTTTAATTTGCAATAAACTTGCCTAGGAGCTAGAATACACCCTCCAATACTTTATGTGAGTCTGTCTGGTCATCAGACATCGGTGACTCATGCCCAAGTTTAGATGGGTATGGTTGACGGGTGATTTAGCAAATCAGGGGCATGCATGGTCCATCTGTATCAAAACTAATATATAATAATATTGCAAGGGGAAAAACAAGGAATAAACTGCTAATCATTGTCAAATCAAAATCACATTTTAAATTGTTGCAGGTACCACATTTCAAAGGCTGTATATAGAGTGACCACTGCAAATAACAATATTCTTGATGCCTTTTTATAGGTAAAAAAAATTCAAACAGTGCAGTCTAAACCTCAATTTGTGAAATATGTTTAAAATGTGCCCTGTGAACTGCATTTTGCCTAGAAAACATAAATCACAATAGGTAATCGCTAGCTTTCATAAATACAGATTGCCAACCATATATTACTGTATAACTAGGGCATTTGACAGATAGTGATAATTTGCTGTGCAAACTGTTAATATCTCCAATGGACTTTGGCTGTACACGTTTTTGGCCGCTGTGTGTTCATTAACTTTTACTGTATTTCGTGGGAACGTCTGATATTTACTTGGGTTGTGTTTGGTGCTGCCATGCCGACGACAGTGGAAGCGCGCTTTAGGGCTTATTTGTTTAAGGGACCAAATTACGTGTCAGGACATCTCTGTTTTAATAAGCTGCTCTTAAAAAACATATTTTAAATGCCGTACTGGTTTTGTGAATCATTTTTAGTGTGATTAAAATGCATTATTCAGTAATGTTCAAGCTGCTGCAGAGTATTTCAGCAAATGACATCAGCCGCATGTACACAAATCTGGAGGTGCAAGAGTCAATGGTGGTAAGTATAGATATTTTGGGATTTAAGTCTAGGAGCAAACCATGCTCCTTTATCATGATTGAAGCATTGATGAGTGTTTTCAAGATGTTACTAAAGATATCTGCTTTTTTGGAACGACCACACTGCACTGTGATTGGTTAACTCTACCTGTCACTCATTTTGTCATTTTTCCCACTAGGCTTGTCAAATTAGATGCTAATCTAAATCTAAAACTAGTTTCAAAATTAGATACTAATTTGAGCAGGTATTGAGACTAAAAAAGTCACTTTCACAGGACAGAAATGAACCTTTCCTGAATAGTTTTAGAATGATCTTGAGCTGTATCAGAACAAACATAAGACCACATACACTATACGCCCATGGACCACTATGGAATCAATCTGGACGACTGAGGGGTTGCACAGATATAAGGCCACATGGTAAAATAAACAAAAGTATTATGATTTAATGTTGAAAATGACATTCTATTGTCTAAATCAAGATTTGTTTTTTCATATCAGAATCAGGAGTAGCAAGTTTATTCCTTTGTATCAAAATTGTGTTTGGATTCTATATTGTTAAAAGATACTAATAGTAAAAAAATCACTCTTAAATGTCTTAAAATCTGTCTACAGCACCCCTATCTGAACCAGCATATTACAATGTATCCGAGTTACAAAGGATTCAATTACTATAAAGCTATCATTTACTGTTAATCCTTATATTTACTATATCATGGAAATCATTGACAATAACCCACCTGAAAATCTAATTCCTCTAGGCCAAAACAACTCCTTTAACCCAGATGACATCTATAACATCTTTATTCAATGTTCCTAAGAGCCATAATTCGATTTACTCATCTCCTCCCTTGTCTCTTGTAAACCATGTCATAGGACTTGAACACACTACTCAAGTTACTCAATTTGTCAGATCAAAATGTGACAAAAAGCTGTAAGGGCCGCTTGTATCTGTCATAACTAGGTGAATTTAGGTCATATCCTCTGGGCACTGTGGGTCTGTGAAGCCTGTCTTTGGTACTGTATTGTGGTATGGGTCTATGGGAAGGCGCCACTGTGTGTAATGAAATATTGATCGTGGCTGCAGATGTTTCCGCCTCTGTCATCTGTCACCGGCTCTGTGCACTTTACATGTCCATATTATGAGGGGTAAGGAGAGGTAATATGGTGCAGTGATGTAAGGTTGGTTCAACATGGTAGAGAAATGTTGCAGTATTGAGTAGTAGTTATTAATTCATCTGTTGTATTCCTTTGTGACATTCCATTGTAAAGCCAGAGTTTAAAAAAGGTAATCTTATTGTCACAATACATTCAAATAAATCAAAACTACAGCTGAACTATTTGGGAAAAATGTCTAACTGCAATTTTTCTGATAAGCACTGCAATTGTGGTTATATTTGCAATTTATGTTTTAATAATAGGATTCTGTTCAAAGTTCATAATTTTAAACTCGTCCAGAAGAATTAACAAAAATACTGAAATATGAATTGGCAAACTAATACAAGAATATACAGTGCACAAATAAATTATATTTTATAAAGCAGATGCCAAGCTTTGGTATTGCTTTTGTCTTATTTACAAAAACAACATTCTGCTTATTTCTTAATCCACAATGTTGCACCCTGTCTCGGAAAACATTATCGCTGGCTTTGTATTGTTAGCTAATGAAGCAGGAAATGAGTTCGTTATAATCGTTGCTAATTTGGGACTTGATATTTCCATGCCTACAAAAATTCTTCAACCAATATCAGAAAACCATAATGACTTACTAAACACCATGGAATGTCATACGTATCTGTGACTATGCTATCTTTAATTTCCCTCTCCATCATTTAGCATTTTTTGTTGACGTCTACCCTATCCTCTGCATCTGTCAGGCCTGACTCAGCGCGCTCATGTTTCTCCTA
Source organism: Periophthalmodon schlosseri (assembly GCA_000787095.1). NCBI lineage: Eukaryota > Metazoa > Chordata > Actinopteri > Gobiiformes > Gobiidae > Periophthalmodon > Periophthalmodon schlosseri. Next base: position 10,118 of record KN486112.1, read on the forward strand.
TTTTTGCACAATTGGTATTCTGTTTCAAATTGGGCCAAATCAGGACATCAATGTAAGAAATGTAAGCTAAAAATAATTGATGTATACTTGACTTGAGCCCATTAACTTCAATGTAACATTGCCTTCTATTGTCTAGTGCAGCCATAGTAATACCTATATGATAAAAATAGTAGCTTAGTAGCCTTTAAGGAGGGGGTATTATGCAAAATCTACTTTTTGGAGCTTTTTACCATGTTACAGCACATGTTTTTAACCTCATTGAAAACATGCCTGAAGAGGTTTTATGTCATCCATGCATGTCTGAGTACTTTTGCGATCTCTCCCGAAACTATTCAAAGTCTCCTTACTGTTAGCTCTACAAGCTTGGACCATGCTCAGCCCACAAGCCTACGTCACCCATGCTCCTGCACATCAATTTTCATAAATATACAAAGTGTCATACGATGTGATGTGCAATAGTTTTATTAGCGGGATGCCCACACGCTGAAGGGGGGGTGACATAGCATGGGGAGCAGGTAGTGTCAAAAACGATACTGAAACTGAATATACGTTGTTTTCTGTGAATATAGCACTTTCAAAGCATAAAATGTAAAATCTAATTATGATCTAAATGTGTTATAGAAGCCCCCTCTTTAACAACTTGAACTAAAATTGCTGTCTGCACTTTAGCGACCTCATATCATTGTTCAGTCATGTTCAGACAGTGCAGTCAGACAGATGGTGCCCCTGGGGTCTTCCTCTTTCGACCCCACAGATGTTGGTATATATTTCCACTGTAAATTTGGAATCTCCCCCAAAACATCTCTGGAGAACGTCTCTGGAGAATAACAATCGCACCTGCACGCCTGTACAAGGCCAATGAGGGCATACAGTGTGGTTCTAGTCTGAAATGGCTTCGTGTTTTTCATGTGTCTAGCCAAAATTCACCCCTCAGGCACACTTGGTTTTGGTAATGCTTCTTCTAAAGCCATAGCCGCCCTGGGACAGCCTGAAAGAAACTTGACACCATTCTTGCCTGAGCATGGGCCACCAACAAAAATGCAATCGTGCTAACATATTCACACTGGTGGGTGAAGTGTATTGCCCAAGGACACAACAATAGTATGCATTTCATTACTGGAGTTCATACCATTAATCATATATCTACTGGTAATTCCCACACTTCAAATAGGTTGCATTCATGTGACCAGAATCCTTCTAGTTTAAGATGGATCTGAAGGGCATGTCAGAATACCATGGAGGAATTTTGATGTTTAACTGTTAACCTAGTTTATGGTTACCTTTATAATTACTGGGCCTATTCACATGAAAACTGGTACGAAGTTCAGTGTTTTCCCTGTTATCATAAATAAACAAAAATGAATTATTATTTTTTTTTTTTTAACAATGGCTTCAGAAAGTAGTGCTATTATTCAACCTCAAAGGTGTGTTTGTTGTCATATTAATCTTATGATCCACAAATGTTTAACCTTATTATTTTGTCAGTTTAAAAGGACTTTAAGCCATAAGTTTGGATATTTCTTCCAAAAACAGTACATTTCCCATTATACAGACCCATTCCCTTCTTCAGAAATTATGACATCATCAAATTCTAGTATGTGAACGCAACCTGTAGGCCTATGCTATATTTTTAAACTGACTTTGATGCTTTGGTATGTGCTAAATCATTACAAAGGAATCTATGAGCATATTCGTATTCAAATCAGAATTTAGACAGTTTTGGATTGAACTTTGGCAGACCTTGCTTTGAGACTGTTGAGCAATGTTTTATTTAGAAGATGTCTGGACTTGTCCTGTGCTTTTTAACCGTTTCAAGCCTCAAGGACTTTGACCACATATCTTCCATTTTGTTTTCACTGGTATTTCCCGCTCTGATAAAGGACTGCATTGGTTAGCATAAAAAAAGGGTACAATGTTTTGGGTTGAGGAATTCAAGATGGCAACTTTCATGCACTTTCAGCTCTGTGGTATATTTTTCTTGTATATCTTTTTTGTTTCCCTTCTTACATTTGCATATATTCTATAATTTATAAGTTGTTACATTTTCTTAACCGTCACTTGTAATTTCCTGGCAAGCATTATTATGCCACCACAATACACAATATGTCATTGGACCAATTTTTCGAAAAGCTACCATGGTTTTATTTGCAATTGTACAAATTAATTTATGTATTTAAATGCAAATTCTTAGCTTGATAGATTTCAGCTGGCTTCAGCAACAGTTCAATAAAAGAAAATGAGGGGAGGCGAAGACACAGAGGCTAAAGCGAACAGCACATGGAGCTAGTGCTGCAAAATGACTTTACCTCAGTGCTGCAGACAGAGCTCAAAGCACAGCACAGCAGGATAAACACACGTAGATGTTAACTCTTATCTTAACTGAAGGGCTGGGACATAAAACTTTATTTTCTATTAAATTAATTCATAGAAACTGTAACTGTAGTTGACATTTAATGTGGCCTGTTTACAATACAGTCTGTTAACAAGTAAATTGGTAACAAATATTCTAGGGACATTTTGATCTGGTCTATCTATAATACAAGTGATTTTTTTTTTGTTTTGTTTTGTTTTGGGGACATATTGATGTGCAATTAAGAATAAATGTGTTATTTCAAGCTGAAAAAACTACTTTAACTATGAATAATAACATAAAAAGCGCAACTAATATGCTTTTAAGGATATTTTATGGAAGGTAAAAAATTAATAGATTACGTAATTAATCAACGTAAATAATCAATAGATTACTTGATTACTAAAATAACCGATAGCTGCAGCACTACTAAGGACGCAACATCAGCTGGCAACCTTTTTGTGCTTTAATAGCCGTTAGCTCCTAATGTTTTCACAGTGTATTGAACGATTTGTCTCTCCTGTAGCTTTAACTTTGTGCATGTCCAGGCCTGTCTGAGCGTTATGTCAGAGGTGGTCATGTGACACAGTTGAAAAGGTCACTTGTCTCATGCAGGAAATTGGTTACTTAATCTTTTTTAGGATCTGTTTTTATTTATTTTTTGCTGCATTTGGATGGACTAAACCTAATGAGCCTCTCCTTTGTTTATTCAATAGCAGTTATCGCCGAACCATGTTGTAGGAAGTAGCATCTTTATGGTTAAATCTTGGCATTCTCAACCTCGTCTGATACTGCTGATTTAACTGCTGCCAGCGGAGAAATGCGTAATAATGAAGAAAAAAAACATATATAAGTCGCACTGGACCATCAGTCGCATTTTTGGGGGAAATTTATTTTACAAAATCCAAGACCAAGAACAGACATTTTATCTTTAAAGGCAAGTTATAGTAATAACAATAAAATAGAGAACAACAGGCTGAATAGCAGTACAGCACGCTAACGTAACACATAGATAACAAACTGAATACTTGTCTGGTATGTTAAATAGCAGTACGCACGCTAACGTAACACATAGATAACAAACTGAATACTTGTCTGGTATGTTAACGTAAGATGTTAACAGTTAATCAGATAACTACACTAACATAACACATGCCGGCATGTCCACAAACACGAAAGACACGAGAGTTCTTTTCTGTCATGTTTACTGTGCTCTTACTTCTTCATCACAGTTCACACCATAGAACTAGCAAACACATAAAATGAACCCGGAAAACAGGAAGTAGTTTTTGCAACCTTAAACTAGACTTATGATAAACTAAACATTTATAATATTATTCCAAATGAAAAATGATCACCTTTATGGTCTTATAAATGAAGGACAAATAAATAAGGGGAAATTAAATATGAAATGTATAAAAGAAAACGAGTCAAGTACATTTTCTTACAGTTATTACAAACGCACTTAATAATACGATTCTGTTCAAAGTTCATATTTTAAATGTGTTCAGAAGAATTGGATCCATTCAAATTGCAATTTTGATTTGATTGCGATAAACTGTGCACTTCTAATGTTGTTGCCCTTATGAACTTCTTATGTGTAGTGCAAGTGTTTTTTTTGCTGTCTGTCTTGTTGAATAGCCAGCTCAGAATGGGGTTAAGCTCTGCAGCGTGTTATACTGACCTACTTAACATGCACTTGCCGAGCAGTGACACCACTCAAAAAAAAACAATAACATAAGACCCCTCCCTCACCCTCATCCAACGCTATACGGATTTTGCGGGGGTTTATGGCTGAGTGATTTTGGAAAATATGTAATTCTAATTTATCTGACAGTGATTGTGGATGTGAATACATTTTGAGTTATATTTAATTAAAATAAAAAAATTCACAGTGTACATTTTAAACATGATCAGCATCAAGCATTGAGATCAGAATTCCATGTATTTAAGAACGTATTGTGAACTACAGGGTTCAATTTTTATATAGTTTGTTTTTAGTATGTTTTTTGTTCTTTGCAGGAGACATTATTTTACCTAATTGAGACCCTTGATAATTATTCTTCCAGTTCCTATACCAGCTGGGTCTTAAATGGAAGGAAGAGAAGGACGAAAAGCAAAGATGCAAAAAATCACGCATGCAGATTGCAGTGGGTTGCATTGGAAGCGTGTCCAGTGGCATATGACAGATTGAGGTTCTCTGGTGCAGGTCAATGCTTGATCTCAGTCGACCAATCAGATCGCAGCATGGTCCACGTTGATGCATTAAAGGATGTATGATTTATTTAAGCGTTACGGCTATTATTAGCATATTGTCGAACCGTGTTTTATGTGACCAGGGACCCTTTATTAATGCAAAAGACTTGGCCACAGTTGCTCAATACATTTTTAAATAGGGATAGAGGCATAAATTGAATTGAGATAAGTGTGTGTATTGAACTCATGGTAGAATGCTATTCATTAATTTTCTGATTTACTATAGCTCTTGAATATTTTTAAACATGTCCATTAGTAAATTAAAACATGCCATAAAGCCAATGCCAACACTAGTCTTACATGCTGGATTGTATGCAAATTACACGGTCAGTGTTTGTCCATTAGGTGTGGTTATTGCTGCCAATGTAATCTCCCCAAGACCAAAATATAGCAACTTCATTACACTGCAAGACACAATAGATTTGAGATGATAGAATATAATTTTCAGAACAGAATAACAGTGATTTTTTAATATCATCATGTGGTGTTATAGTTCTGATATGGATCCAGACCATTGTCTGTGTAATCCCTTAGTCGTCCCGGTCTGATCCATAGTAAAAAACAAAGTTAAATCTGTCAACCAGACAAAAAGTTGAAGTAGTGAAGATGTTTCGCTGCTCATCCAAGCCGCTTCTTCAGTTCTAAAACTATTCAGGCCCCAACTGTGTTCTTTTTTCATTTTTTTCAGTATATAGTTTAGTTTCAGTACTAATTTCAGTATCTGGGTATCGTTTTTTTTTGTTTTTTTTTTTTTTTTTTGACCACTGTAAATGATAATCCTGTATTTAAAATGTCTAAACTTTTTTTTTTTTTTTTTTTTTAATTTGTGAAAATAAATATATATAAAACTTGCTATATTTGTCAGAAAATTCATATATTCATATTGCTATAGACAAAATCCTACTATATATTAACTGTACTATCCCAACCATCCACAAACTGGTTTCAATAGGCGTGTGCCAAAGCTGTACTGTTGCCTGGGTGCCACATGCCCATGCACACTGCTCTTTTGTCATGACGCTCGTACTGTATTTGTTTACTGCACACACTCTCACACACACACACACACGCACACACAGGGTAGGTCCACACAGGCTGCGCGAGGAGGGAGGGGATCAAGAGCCTCTGATGTGCCCAGGGACAGACAACAGCCAGAGCCAAAATGTGGTAGAAGTTAATGGAAAGGCTGTTTGGGAAATTATGAAAATAATTAGTTGAAAAAATATTGAAAGTTATGGATTATTCTATGCGTTGCCCAGGGACACAACTGCAGTGGAGTATCAACCAAAAAGAGTGACATAATACTTCAAAAATGTGGTAGAATTTAATGGACAAGACTGTTTGAGAAATTATGAAAATAATGTCTTGAAAAAATATTGAAAGTTATGGGTTAGTCTATGTCTTGCCCGAGGACACAGTGCCAGTATGTATTCCTGTAGTGGGTATCAACCAACAACCCCTGGGTTTGAGTTTGAGGAAAGTGACAAAACGCTTTTAAAATGTGATAGAAGTTAACAAACAACACTGTGGTTTGGGAAATTATGAACAAAAAAGTTGAGAAAATAATGAAAGCAGAACGTTATGGATTATGCTAGGTCTTGCCCGCAGACACAACGGCAGTATGCTTTCCTGTTGCGGGTATTCGGGCTGCCATAACAAGTAATTTTGTTAATAAAATTACAAAGTCCTATAAGTGACCCATCCCCCCCGGTTGTTGTGGACTCCTAAATCGTAGTTTTTCTGTAAATGAACACTTAATTCCCCTGTGCCTCTTTGTAAGCACTGGCGCGGGCCTCTTCATTTGCATTAAGTGCAGTTGTCTTAACAAAGCCGTGTTTGTGATCGGACCCCCGCACACGCTTCCCCAAAGTCCCCTGTCACTCTACGTTTTCTTCAGCCAGTTTGAAGTCTTTGTTACTTTTTGGGTCCAAGTTCGTTGTCTGGGGCCGAAGACTGATCAGGACCAACTTGGCATTGTTCTCCATAAGAATGACTCTTTATTGTTCTGTGGGAAACAATTAAATCTCACTGTACATTCACTCTAACTATTGTAGTAATGCTGGTTTTGTGTACAGTTGAAAGGCTGGTAGTAACACCATAGACAGGTCATTATTGTTCGACTCCACATAAATATAAATGATGAACAGATTAAAACAGGGATGCCCAAACGTTTTTTCTCGACAGGCCAAAAATGAATATGTTTTAGTGGGCTGAGGGCCAAATTGATTAATTTGCCTTTATTTATGGTGCTGTTTAGGAGAATAGTCTGGATTACTTTCTTCCAACTACAGACAGTTTATTCACTGAACATTTAAATCAAATTTGATACATCTTACAAATCATACCAAAGCCTGGTGGATCAAATTTTACTCTCTGGAGGGCCAAGTTTTGGCCTGTTGGCCTTTAGGCACCCCTGCCCCAAAGTATGTCCTGCTCAAAACCCTGGTATTTTGAAAGAGGACTGATTGTAGACCTCCCCGTAAAAAGACCCAAGCTGACTATTGACAATTAGTAATGACATGAAATTGATTAATTGCACAGCCCTATTTTTTTACCTGGTGCATTAAAATTGTTACCCATAGAAGAGAGACAAAAGTGGAACTTTATAACCAAACTGAAATGGTACATGTGCTTTTTGTGAAGAGAATGGTATAAGAAAGACAAATCTGAATTGAACAAACGTATTTTTAATTAATAATGTATTAAATGATGTATATGTAATAAATGTATTAACTGTTGAAATGAAATGAACTGTGTGTTATTGCCAGTGGGATCAAACATAATAGGATTTGTGTTCCTACTCTGATTTTCTTATGTAAAACACAGCATGCCACTGAAGCAGATAGTCTCTAGGCATTTTCAAATGTGGCACTGACTGCACTTGATACAGGCCTTATGCAACCAGACCAACATCCTACCATTGTGTATTGGAGCATATAGTACTGCATTTACTCATTATTTACGGTTACAAGTTTTGTTTTTTGTTTTGTGTTTTTTTTCCACTGATGGATTTTAACCAAAATATTTTACTTTGAAACCCATGAATAAAGTCATCCAGTCTTACTCTGTTGTTCAATTTCCTGTTATACGTGACCCTTTGAAGACTTTTCTCCATTCAAAAGAGATAATGTTTTGTTTTAAATTGTTAATCGCTATGTCAATGGTCCTAATTTTTCATCCTTCTGGATCCTGGATAGTTTCCTGATAAATGTGGTCCATGCATTTACCCTTCAATTCTGCTGAGGTTGCCTGTCAGGAGCAGTTAGGGTTGAAGCAAGATCCTGGTCTGGGCATAGGAATGGTGTATTTTGTATTGTATTACAGTAATGTGTCAACTTTAGAAATATCTTGACAACAATACCTCAGTAAATATTCCCAATGACTTTTACTTTGTTAAATAATTGATGCTTATCTAAATCGCTAGTAGAGGTTAAATGCATCTGATTCTATGCTGATGATATGTAGACATTCTGAGTACAGTTATTTGGAGCAGATGGAGAGATGGAGACACAGCAGGGAGTCTGTACATCAGCTGTCACTGTTGATGTCCAAAACACTGTTCCACACACTTTCTAATGCAAAATCATCTCCCCAGATGACCCTGAAATACCCATCTTATCAAGGGAAATACGTGTTAATAATTCGGGTAGAACACAGAAAATATTGGATGCTAAATCTGTTGTGTAATTGATAAAAAAGTTCTTCTTATCTTGCATAAAGACTAGTGGTAGGTAAAGTGTTTTTGTTTTTTTTTTCCTACTGCTCTGTGGGATGTTGGCTTGCAGTGGTCAGTAGGAGCAGGGGCCAACATGTATTGCTTCAGTGAAGATTTGCATGTGTTTAATTTAATTTAATTTTATTTAAATTAATGTCTCCATAACTTTGGGCATTATGTTGGGAATTCTAATTGGATTATATATAAGCAATCCATCAGAAATGTACTAAAATGTGCGTGTAAAATGTCTTGAGATTCAAGTATCGCAAAAATGGGAATGGAATTTAAAATTGATGAAGCTGTACCTGATTTTTATGGTCTTAAAAACATTTTTAAAAAAAACAAAAAAAAAACAAAATTAGTTCATTTTAAACAGTTTGCAGTGGTTTAGATATTCTCTTCTACACTACTACAACTACTACTATATCCACTTGCCTTGAGTTTATAAGAGCTTTTTACAACTTTTAGCGGCCAGAGCAGTGTTTACTGTTACAGTAATGCTAACAAACATTAGCATGCTAACAGTGCACTTCCTGATTTGCGGAGAATAAAACCCTCTATAATTGGATACAGACGGCACAGAGTGGTCTCATTTTGACCCTAAGAGCTGCTCTTACAATATATCTGTACAATATATTGTATAGACATATCTGGCAAAATTCGTTTTACATTATTACATGAAAAAAATTTGGTACAGCCTTCTTTAAACACATAAGGGCAGAAATATCAGGTTGTATCCTATTTGAAATGATTGAACAATTTATTTTTAATCAGCTCCACATGCAACTTCTTGTTTTTAGTCTTTTTAATTGCTGACAATATACTAAACAATCTAATTTTGCTAAAACAGGATTCATCCACCTCTTTACTTTTAGTAAGTGTATGTGTTAATCTATTAGCTACAACTGTCTCTTGCCTCTACTGTAATGGCTTGGCCTTACTTAAAATTTGTTTTCACTAACATGTTTTTCTCGTGCCTCCACAGCTCAGGGACTTGTGTGTGTAAAGCTGGAGTGTATGGCCCCAAATGTGACGACTGCCACCCAGGATTTTTCCACTTCAGCAGCACGGGCTGTAGACCCTGTCAGTGCAACAACCACACCAGCAACTGTCACCCCCAGTCCGGTGAGTCCACTATGACTACAATTACACCACCTGTATTCTTAAACCACAAAAATGCAGCTAAGAACTCTGGGGTATTTTTTCTCGTCTAGTTTCTTTTGATACCTGGAGTCCCCCATCTACCCAACATATTAACAGTATAGGTTAGTCCTCCAGCTATCCAATCCAAGTTTATTTGTATAGCACATTTTAAAAACAAGATAGTTTTCAAAGTGCTGCACATAATGGTAATGTACAACTAAACTTGGCTCTAAAATAAAAAAATTCTACAATTCAACCTCAGTGTAAAAAAATAATGACTTTAACAGCCGGGGATGCACTATACACATGGACTACATATATATGTACAAATGAACTATAATACCAAAACTAAAGATTTAATAACATAAGTATAGGGATCTTTGATGTGGTGGTAAAGGCCCTGATTTTTACTGTCTTAAAAACATAAAAATCTAGTTAATTTTAAACAGTTTAGAGATCTAAACTTATTCCTCACTTTCTTAACACATCCCTAGCATCCTAATTATTATTATTTAATTATTATTCCTAATGTTGTACTAACTCGTATTCTATTTATATGGGTTAACACAAGTACATGTATTTATTTCTGTTTTGAACTGTTATTATAAGCACTTTTCAGAACTTTCAGAGACCAGAGTGAAGTTTTACCATAATGCCATTGCTAACAACAACTAGCGGCGAAAAAAGTCTTTATAATTGGATGCAACATACAGCAGTCTTATTTTACCCAATGAACTACTTTTACTATACATCTGTAATGGGGCAAAACAAATGTGACTTTATTGCATGAATAAATCAGGTACAGCCCCTTTTAAATAAGCAAATATAGCAAATATTTTATAAGTCATTGATAAGGTCATAACTTCAGCGTGTCAGCCAATGAGTGAGTGTAAGTGAAAGGGCTGTATAGATGCAAGCACAAAGGAGATAAAAAAGCCATTGCTGTCTGGAATAGAAAACTGACCACGCCCAGGCCTTTTTGTGCACACCTGGGGATTCTGGGCAGGTGCTATGTGGCTCCGCCCACTGGTTCTGAAACACAGAGCTTAATTAGACATATGCCACCACAACAGGAATCCCCACCCCAAACCTACTATACTAGGTCCCAAGAGATACAAACAGGTTTGAATCAGGCTCAGGTTAATTTGGTCCTCAGATCTTTCACCTCTAAAGCTTAAACATGCAAAAAGAAAATGTGATGTTGTGATTGGTACATTTCAGGATTAGCATGTAATGTTGCTCCCTCCCAAGTCAATCTTGAATAAATCTAAACCTAGCAAGTTTCAGGGCTAACATTTTTTGTATAATGTTCCCTTCGTTTCCATGGGGTTTTATGTAGGTTTATAAAAAACTGTAGTCATCCCTGTTGTTTAGACCTATAACACGAAATACATGTGATTCTTGTTGTATATTAGCACTTTTTGTTTAAACTAGCATGCTAACACTGACTTTTTATCAGACAATTATGTGACAATAAAATGGCAAGTTTATGTGTACAGCACAATTCGTACACAAAGTAATTCAAAGTGCTTTACAGAATAAGAAAGACAATAAAATTATAGTACAAACAAATAAAAACATAAATAATCATTGTAAAATTAACATTAAAAGAGAAGGGTGCAGAATAAAAACCTTTTAGTCACATGTACAGCTAAACAGAACCGTTTTGAGCCTGGATTTAAACATTG
>KN486112.1:21557-33889 GCA_000787095.1 Periophthalmodon schlosseri
AGGAGCCAGTGCAGAGACCTGAGCACAGGACTTATGTGCTCGTATTTCCTGGTTCAGGACCCCAAGCAGCACATTCTGGATGTACTGCAGCTGTCTTAATGCTCGTTTGGAGAGGCCAGTGAGCAGGACGTTACAGTAGTCTAACCTACTGGAGACAAATGTATGGATAAGTCTCTCCATAAAATGCTTTCTAATAATTTGCAGACCGCAAGCAGCAAACATATTTTGACCTTGTACAATTATCTGTACTTGGGCAAGACAGTTTTTACTCAAATACATGAGAAAAAAATGTTTACAGGAACTGTTTGTGGAGATTAGTATATCAACCATGGCTCAAACAAACTACAACTTCTTCAGGTTAGTAATCAGTAGTTTTGCATATAAAGAAACAAATTACAGGTCACACTTCAAAACACCAAAATGCAAATTGGTCTGTGCTTGCTTTTGCGTTTACTTGGTCATAAAATGGCAACATCCTTTTCATTAGACATCACACTGTAGCATCTGCTCCCATATCTCCAATTCAAAGTACATCCTCAATAACAAAAGCCAAATTGTGTCTTTTAATTAAATTCTGTGTCTGCCTCCAATAACTCTAAGCTTTTATAGCCCTTTCCCTCTAAAACAGGCATTGTATTAGGACCCCTGGTGAAAGGAGCAGCTGTCTATCTGAATGGACGTCTCATAGTTTGGACATAGCCAGCCAAAGTCTCATTAAAATGTCCATAAACCATGCTTTCGGTCTTCACAGCTCTTATCACCTCCGTGTTGTTTACCCACACTAACATGCTGTGTTTAATTTGGATATTCGGCTGCACACAAACTGTCTCGCTCCATTTAAGACAATATTGACTTTAGAAAGAGCTGTCACTTTCTCTGCACGTTGTTTTGGGTTCTGTTGTTGGCCGTTCTTTCCCCAACCATAGCCTGATGCTGTATCACCAACAAAAGTACATTACAAAGCATGTCATGTTGGACGCACATATGTCAGTTTTTCTTCATCAATTGGTTGCTCACTGATTTATTGTAAACTACTGTCTTAATTGTATTGCATTATAAGTAGACAAGATGTATATTCTATTCTTAAGGCAAAATATAGACTTATATTTTGGAAACAATTACTTGATATCATGCCTGTAGTTGTTTTGTATCTCATCACTATTATATATGAAGAAATGAAACTAACTAACCAATTTAAGCCATTATTGCAAGTGATTGAATTTATATGTGATTGTATGGAACATGTCAGTCATGCAACTAAACTGAGAAAGGTGCACTGCTTAAAACTGGAGAAAAGGCTCCAGCCAGTATTCATTAGTCTAAAGAGGAAGATGAACGATCAAAAGGTGAAGTGAGCCGAAGTGATTCAAAATGCTTTTAAAAACCGGAACATAAACTAGAGATTACATTATTAGTTACGTTATTAGTTTCAGACCGTTTTTGTAAACTACAGTTTAACAGGTTACATTAGACCCCAAAGACCCTTTAACTTTACCTTTCACTTTACTTTCTTGTGTATAGGTTGAATTTAAATTGGTCAATTTTGCTTCATAAATTTCCACAATTATAATTTTTTAGTACATATGGATATATTTAATTAATCATTTGATCTATAAATCATTTCTTATTACCTTGTGCTATGCAGTAGGGCGACAAGATTTTTAGAAGCAAGTGTAATAATATATATTTAGTGTATCGTATTAGGTCTAAACTAAACTACAGGTAAGAGTTGTACATTAAAAGACAGGATATTTTCTTCTTGGCGTCTAAATGATTGCAGCCTTTGCGATTTAATAATTGCACCAACTCAAATTGGGATTTCGAAAGGACAAAGACAATATCACATTACACCTTGAACTACTGTATAAAGGAGCACCTGTTCAAACCAAAGCCCATGTCTCCTATAGTGTCCCTTTCAGATTAAAGCAGGAGAGAGGGGTGCATTCATAGTGACCATATGCCCTGCTATTATAATGCAGGGCAGATGGAGCACTGCTGCAGCCTTGAGCCAGTAGATTACCTCAGCAGAAGACTGACACAATAGGAATAATGCTAATATCACGGTTCCCCCAAACACATAAACATGACAGATAGGCGTAATTTTCAGCAGAAAGGAGGTAAAATGTCTGTGTTTGTAACTATCTCTAGACTCAACAATGAAGGTACAGACTAAATAAGGAGAAAGGAGGGGGTCTACACTTAGAATGCAGGTGCAACATTGGGTCATTGTGGGGCAAAGCTTAAGGGTGCAATGCAAGCTAATGGGGTAATTGTGACTGAGCTACTGAAACAAGGAAAAAAATGCACTGCAGATTGGGTTAGTATTGATGTTGTACCGATTACTGTTAATGTAGTGATTCTGATTTCACAATGGTAATAAAAAAAAAAAAAAAACTCTATTTAGAGAATGTGGTCGTATACTTGTTCTGATCCAGCTCCAAGATCATTCTAACACTGTTCAGGAAAGGTTCATTTCTGTGAATGTGACTTTTTAGTATAGATACTTGCTCAAATGAGTATCTAGTTTAAATGCTAATTTTAGTATAGTTTTAGTTTTAGTATCTTTCGACAACCCTACTTTAGACCTTCAAATGATGATCTGAAATTACTTATTTCTGTATTAGTTTCAAAAACAATTTTACAGTCTTCACACAAATCTTGTACCTGAATTGAATTGAAATCTAATAACAATCACTAATTGCAGTGGAAAAAATTGCTGTGAGATATTTTTTTTGCAAATTGTATGCACCTTCTTTCATCTATCTCTTTGAAGGCTTGTAGCATTTATTCACAAATTCATGTCTTTGCATGTCCTACAGCGGGCAACATGCAAATTTCTGTATTGTTATTTGCAGTTCTCCCAGTCCCCACAGGAAGAACTAGTCAAGAGACGCATGCAACAAACAACAGCAATATCTTTGTAAATAATTAATAAAACAGTTGAGTCAAAATATATCTGTTAACACCAGATATAAACTAATAAAGATGAATTAGATTTTCCATGGCTTTCAACTAAGTGCTTTCCTTAACAAGAGACTTGTTATTACGTAAACATTGACAGACAGGCCTCCCGCATTGACATTCGTGTTAAACTTGTGTTATACGTCTGTTCTCACTGTCAACAGGCTGGACATGCTTTGTCCACATGCTACAGCTAACCAACAGAACATGCTACTCCACAACACAAAATACACTGCCTGGCCAAAAAAAAAGTCGCCACCTAGATTTAACTAAGCAAATAGGTACGAGCCTCCTATACAGGTCAGGTCTAGGTCCAGCAACAGTATGTGCTCAAAGAATGAGGTCAGCTGACCACCTGAATATACTGAATGACCAGGTTATTCCATCAATGGATTTTTTCTTCCCTGATGGCACGGGCATATTCCAAGATGACAATGCCAGGATTCATCGGGCTCAAATTGTGAAAGAGTGGTTCAGGGAGCATGAGACCTCATTTTCACACATGGATTGGCCACCACAGAGTCCAGACCTTAACCCCACTGAGAATCTTTGGGATGTGCTGGAGAAGACTTTGCGCAGCGGTCAGACTCTACCATCATCAATTGGTGAAAAATTAATGCAACACTGGATGGAAATAAATCTTGTGGCATTGCAGAAGCTTGTCAAAACAATGCCGTGCCATAATCAGAGCTAAAGGCAGTCCAACGAAATATTGGAGTGTGTGACACTTTTTTTGATGACGACTTTTTTTTGGCCAGGCAGTGTATTACACAATGCACCTTTTAGTATTTTGAATTGAATCAGCATTTAGCACATGTAACTTGTTTGTCAGGAGTCGTTATTGTTATTGTTATAGCCAGTGAAGCCACCAGGTCAAGTTACAGCTCAGATCTGTGGACAAGCTCACTCATAGAATGCATGTTTTTTCAAGTACTATAAGCAAACACCTGTAATTAGTTGCAAGATTAGTTTAGTGCTAATCTGTGGAACATTCCAGGCAAAGCAATAACATCTCCATGAAGACAAGCACTTGATAGACCATCTACTGAAAAAAATAGCTTTTTTGTGGAGCTTAATATGAATTTATTTGAGTAGTTTTGGTTCAAACCTATTGTTTGACAACACAATGTAGCTAGTTGATGATCATTAATAATTATTTACCTCAGTGAGTGTATATGCGCTTTTCATAACTCTGAGATCAGAGCGGAGTTTTGATTTGATGGTGAAGTTAACAACAACAACTAATAACACTACCTGATTATGAGACAATAAAACACTTTCTAATTAGATGCAGACAGTACCCAGCTGACTTATTTTGACTTAAAAGAGCTGCTTATACAATATATCTGCACTGGGTTCAATACACTATTTAAAATACATTTTGCTAAAATATATGGGGGAAAAAAACTGGTACAGGGCCTTTAACTCAACAACTTTGTTGTTGCTGTTTCAGTGTAGTCCCTTACATAAGCATACTATTCCTCTTAAACTACTAACAGTAAACACCAGACCAGGGCTAATGCTAGGAGTGTATTATGACAGTGAATCACTCCAGGTTACATGACTTTTACAGCTTAATGGTAGGTTTGTGAGGGCTCAGGGTTGGGGATGAGTAATGTGATGGAGAGCTAAGCAACATTTGTGGTCTTAATAGAGCTTTAATAGAAAAATGACTAAATGTTTTGGTGGTTAGATTAAGACTTGAAAATAGCTGACTTAGTGACATTGTTTATCAAAGTGTTTGCCCTTGAATTTATAGTAGCAGTGGTCAAAATGTTGTGACATTTTGGTGCAAATATTATATCTGTGTCAGGGTGTGTTCTGTAATATTTGATCATACTGTGAAAACATTTTAATAATTAATATATAGTTATTTATAATTTAGTGGCATATGCAACAGGAGGTCTCAAATAATTGTCTTAAATTCCACGTGTAGGTTCCCTTTTTATTTTTTTTCCCTGTCAGTGATGTGCCTTGTCTGTTTGTAGTGTAATCAAGTAGGTTTTTTGATCAGTCAACAAGAAGTCTAACATTTTTTTTTTTTTTTTTTTTTTTTTACAGATTACATTATGTCTTGGCACTTTCCTACTCCAATCAAAAACCCAGTCTACTATTTTTTTTTTACATTTTTGTGTTTTTTTAAGATATTGTTTAAAGAACCTTTTAATTTGTCTGAATACATGTTTATGTTGTTTGTTTATATTTGTTCAAACTTGAAGTGTCTATATACATAATCAAAAACATTGACATTACTACTGTACATTTAACATAATTTATTTCACGTCATAAACTCTTGAACAATGGCAAGAAGTACATAACTATTGTCAAAATGTAAAATATGTGGTCAGCCAGCTTCGGCCAAATGTCAGCAGCATCACTGGTGTGTAGTTAAATGTAGACTTTAGACTAATACAATTAATACACATCCTCTCACATACCAGGACAACACACATACTCAACCTATTATACAATAAAATTACCTTATGAAACAGGCTAGAGCTAGATTTGATATAATCGGTAAGCAAATATTTACAATAGTGACTCATGTTTTTCCTGTAGTTTTGTTTTTTTTTTTTTTTTTTATAATATCCTCAAAATTTAATGATGATAGCATAAAATCCTGTTGTTGACCTCTCTGAAACCTGTTGTTGACCTCTCTGAAACCAAACGTGCTAAAAAATTATGACCCATGCCATAGCAATTAACAATTTAAAACTAAATATTATATATTTTGAATAGAGGAAAAAGTTCTCAAAATGTTGCATGTGTTAATGCTCCTGGATGGTATCTTAATTTTAAAAAATGCAAATCTAATCATATCTTTAAAGCGGACCAATTATGCAGAGCTTTTAACCATGTTTTGGTTCTTTACCCTTCTCATTTACCCTCTCAAAGTTGTATTTAGTGTGATTTATGCTTGTTTTCACTGCCACCGAAATACGCCCTCTGCTCTGTACTTACTTTGCTCACCTATTTTATTTTCTTAATTGGTGGTACATATAGGATTCATCAGCATAAATGAAAAAAAAAAAATCTGCTTCTCGCCAGTGTGATGTGCAGTTCTCTATCGGAGGTGCTCACAACTTTGCATCTTTGTTGTGATGACGTTAATGCCGACATCATCTCCCATTGGGCACTGCAGTTTTCTAATGCAGAAATCAGCAAACTTGTTTCTTTTATTAAGTCTGTTTAGATGAATATTGTGATTTAAAATGTTCAAATTATAACATAATGGTTCATAGAATATAATTATAAAGCAGACACAAGCACAATGTCTTTAATACAATTTCATCACCACTTTGGCTGTGTATTTTGGGTCATTGTCAATCCTACGGTTCATCTACTTTTTCCTAATACTAAATGCATTGTCCAGGTGTGTGTCTGAACTGTGAGGGGAACACGCAAGGGTCCAACTGTGAGGAGTGCAAACCTGGGTTCTACCGCAGTCCCAGCAGTGGCCTGAATGAAGAGTGTTTGCCCTGCCCCTGCTCCAACACCTCCTCCAACGGGACCTGCCACACCGGTCAGTACTGGTCAAGTAATACTCAGACATACCACAGACTACTGTTTTTGCCAGCAATATACAGTATATACATGTTGACACATTTTCATTAAAAACAGGTTTGATGTTGATAACATACATATGTATACTCTGTATACATAAATTGCATAAAATGATAGATGTTATAGTGAGAAAAATGTGAAATTGTGTAAGCAACAATACCTTAAAATGTTACTTTTCCTTTTTTGTTTTCTTTTTGCTGGGATGGGCACGTTAACGCATTTTAACTCAAAAAATCATTAATCGTGATTAATTATTTTGTTGTACGTTAACGCAGGTCATGTTTATCAGTCATAAAACCTAGATCACAGGGCTCTGTTCCAGCCCGTGAGCCGCTGCGATCTGTCAGTGGCAATATGCACAGTTTACCGCTCGTGTCAATCATGTTTACTTTGAAAACTACAGAGATATTAATGTTTATCAAGCAGAGAGGTGGTTTGAACCAGGAATGCACCAGAACTGAACTAGGACTAAACAAGGACTAAGTAGGAGGATTGATTACCATATCTGAATCAGGACTAAAGCATGACTAAACCAGGACTCTACCAGTCTTCTATTAGGCTCATAATGAGCAGAAATGAGTAGCAGACTATACACAATCACCACAGAATTATACGCTTTTTGATATAAAAAATAGTTTCAGCTTCAAAAGGTTGGATAACATTCCAATCCTATATTTGAATGTAGCATTAGAAAAATAATACAATGGGCTAATACTGAGCCTTTTGATATTATTAGGCTTAATAACATCAATATTATTAGGCAGGGCCTATTGCTTTCCCAACGGTGGTCGATCGTTGTCACCTGTCTTCTGCGCGAAGGTCTCAGATACACTGACAAATCATATCCAAGTCAAAGCAACAAGCACTGGGTGAATACTACAATATATTTAGCCCGAAATGATAAAATAAAGATCTTTTTAGGAGTCAAACAAAACCTTTATTATATTGTTTTTTGCAACATGCGATTAGAGCTGGGCAGCAATTAAAATGTTTAATCATGAATAATCGCATAAATTGCTTAAATTGCAATTGATCGTGATTAAAAAATGTAATTGCTGCCCAGCTCTATTTTCTACACTATGTGGCCAAACAAAAACAACTTGGAGTCAGTTTTGATTTAATAATTTTGGTAGACAATGTATACGAGATGCTGCATCTCAAAGGGCTCTCCATGTTTGCAATTAAAATTTGTTAAATTAATGATGAACACACTTCTGGAATTTCCGATCAAATTAAAATGGCAGCATTTTTATTTTTTATTTTTTCATCATTGCAGCACTGTGATTTGACATTGTCACATGCATTACATCACCCTTAAACTAGTGCAGTTTGATTTGATTAACCCTTTGATTCGACTTTACTTCATCTGCCATTAAAATCAATACATGGTCCCTATAGTACATGATGCTGCTGGAAAACCGGATGTTTACATGTGTTTTCCAGACAGTCTGGGATTAACTGGACCTATGCGACCCCTCGGATCTCATCCGTTTCTGCAAATGACCTACTTTCCCCTCCCAATCAAACATGTCTGCTCCAGGGTGAACTTCGGGTTTACAACACAGCCCTAAATCATGACAAATCTGGGAACGAAATGTGATTTGGAAACGCACCTGGTGAAACTCAAGGGTTTTGTAGTATTTAACATCACGAGAGAGGAATCTGAGCTGCTAAAACATGTCCCAAACTGAAGGGCTACAAGAGTCATAATCCTATCAAAATCATAAATTGAAAGATATTATTGAAACTAAATATTAATTTCAGTATTAATGCTGAAAAAAAATCACATAGATTCCATTATGTTCTGTTAGTGACTAGAGCCCAGAACTTACTTCATTATAACAAAAACAAAATGGGACACATTGAAATGGTTTTGACCACTACTAGGCTACTGATGTTCCACATCCTCTTGTGCTCATACTTTTAGTTTAACCTTTACACTTGAATGCTGGGCTACAAATGAAGAAGTAAGTCAGTGTTAGCTGCACTACATCTTTTCTGCTGAATAATTCACTTTGCAACCTAGTTGTGGAATAACCCTCATCTTTCTCTCTACTATATTATGAGCTTGTGGTATGTCAAGTGTTGGTCAAAATATTACAAACAATTTTTATATTCATCAAAATTGTATACCACAGGATGCTTGCAATAGTCTGCTACATTCAAACCGCTCTAATACTAATACTTATATTAATACTAATAATACTAATACTAATAATACCAATACTAATACTATTACTATTACTACTACTACTATTACTATTACTATTATTATTATTATTATTATTATTATTATTATTATTATTACTCACAGCAAGATGAGTAGCCCAATTATTACTCAAGTCTGGTGTCAAAAACTACTCTGAAAAGTATAATTTCTAGCTTTTTGGTTAAGCAAATGTAGTGTTGAGTAGTAGAGTAGTGTTGTCACGATACTAAAATTTCAAACTGGATTTAGATATTAAGGAATACCAATTCTAATACCACAATGATAATAAAAAAACACTCTTTAAAATGACATTCTATTGTCTAAATAAACATTAAATCATAGTACTTTCTTTTATATTACCATGCGGTGTTATATCTATGTAAATCCCTCAGTCGTCCAGTAGGTTCCATAGTGGTCCATGAGCGTGTACTAGTCTATGTGTCTTATACTTGTTCTGATACAGCTCAAGATCATTCTAAAACTATTCAGGAAAGGTTCATTTCTGTCCTGGTGAATGTGAGTTTTTTTCAATACCTGCTCAAATGAGTATCTAGTTTCAATACTTTTTTTTTTTTCAATACTTTTGACAACCCTACTGAGTACTACCCACATCTGATAAATTGGTGGTACAATTGAAAAACAATAGTATCCCTGACTAGATGACTTTAAAATAGTAGGCTGTTACTCTTCCGCTGTATTTCCTCGTTAAAAGCATGTGTTTTCATTGATGGTTCACAATGTTAAACTGGTTAACTCCAATAGTGTGACCTGAATTGCAGTGTGGCTCAGACCCAACATGTAGCCTCATGGGCAGTTTTCACAAAGCGTCCACAGAGCTCTGGTTTATCTGTAATTAGCTGTAATTGACCCACCGTCACTCTGTGTGTGCAGTCTGATTAGGAAAAACTATTTGTCATTGAATTGTATTACTTCTTCATTTTGGACCAATTAGAATGTGTGTATTGTATATTATTTTTATTTTGTCTGTTGTTAAAATGCAAAAAAAATTATACTAACCAATAGAAGAACAGGTGACCCTGCTCACAGTAAGAATACATGTTTATTTTTTCGCACTAGAAACTCCAGTAATCGAATAAATGCATTTGTTAAATTTGTTTAACGCCCTACTGTGGAACATTCCAGGCAAAACAATAACATCTCCATGGTGACAAGCAAACGGTGGACCTCTCACCAGTAAAGTTACATAGTACACTTTTAACTGGAGCAAAATATTCTTGAAGTGTTTAGTCGGCTAACCTGTTTTTTTGTTAGTAAAGAGCAAAGTTACCTTTTGTGTGTTTTCCCCAAATTTAAAATCATCCCCTAATAGGGGGAAAAGGCTCTATGGTAAACTTTCACAATATGTAAATTCTAGACAGAAATAAGGTTTGAGTTGGGTTTAAAAATAACCAAGACTAAAACATGTAAGAAATGCTAAACCTATCCCAAAAAGTAGAGCGTCAATGTGCCAATCTGCATAGCAGCAGCAGCGTTGTGTACATGTATGCACTTTGGCTGTCAGGTCACATTTCATCTGATTCTGAAACTGAAGTGGCCAAGGTGCTCCATGCGCCACGGGAAGAAAGGGATGACAGGAACTACACCGAGGAGACTGCAACTACAGCTAACTCCTAGAGCAGCTTAAACACTGACTATGAAGGCTCTGCAGATGCTAAAAACACTAATAATAATGAATACATTGGCGGAGTGGAGACAGAACTTTTAAGTAATGAAACATAAAACAAATTAGCACTAAGAGGGTATTTTGTGTTAATCTTATTTTCTGTTACATTCTATTATTACTAGGGATTGACTGATGTGGGTTTTCTCATGGCCGATGCGGATTGTTAATAATCCAGAGACACCAATGGCAGTTATTTTCGCAAATTCTGTAATTTAAATTTACTACAAACTAACCCACAGCCCTTTTTACCATAAACCTATAAGAAAACACTGCTTGTGTATTCTTTAGGCAGCAGGTCGGCCAAAACTAAATATCATTCTGTGCCGGAGATTTGAAGCTGATAATATTGATGATAATATTGTCTAATCTATTCCACTGACACAATAACTCTGACGCTGGATAATCCCCCCAAAAATATATTCTAAATGTTCATCCATCCAAGAACTGCAAAAAATAAATAGAAATAAAACACTGTAGTAGTTAGTTTGCATCTATAATTAGTCATAGGCATTATTTATTCAACGCTCTACAGCTCAAATTTCATCATAGTAAAAAAAATAACAAAAAGTTTCCCACTAGTTCAAAGAAAAAGGACCAACGATGAATATTTATCACCAAAAATCATTCAACGTTTGTTGAAGTTTGTATAATAATTATTGAAACAGGCCTAAATGGCGCCATCTGTGACATAGTGTTGAACTGCAGCTCATCTGCAGCCGTCTGAATATGGGTCACACACGTCAAATGGACCGTGCATTTACTAGCTCACGTTGGGCACGGGCCTCATCTGGGCATCATGAAATATTTGTTTGAATCTCCACTATGCAAGCCCGCGTTTAGGTCACCATAGTGGGAGATTTGACTGTAAACTATGTATGTGCAAGTAGGTCGCAGAGGCAGAGTTGGGAGCAATAGGTTGGGTTTATATGGTAAAGTGCATGTTAATTTTGGTAGATTTGGTCAAAGAATTTTCCAAAATACTGCTATTATTAATGCTACTGCTACTCCTATTTATTACTACTACTAAAGTATGTGCAAGTATGTGTCACAGAGGTGTGCAGTAAGGAGTTTGCTTTTTATTGTAAAGTGCATGTTAATCTTTGGTCAGAATTTTGGTCAGAATTTAATACTTTCTTTCAAGAATTTCCAAAATACTACTGCTACTACTGCACTACTACCACCACCGCAGCTACCTCTACTGCACTACTACTGTTACTATTATTACTACCATGATATAGTGATATAGCCTAGCAGAAATTGTTGATTTTGTAATTTGCATAAATGACTGATATATTAGCAATTTCCCCATTCAATTCACCAAGAGTAATCTTGGTAAATTTGGTCAAATGATTTCCCCAAATCTTACTCCTCCTATATTACTTCTCCTCCTAACCCTACTACTCCTACCTGCTGCTGCTGCTGCTGCTGCTGCTGCTTGCTACTGCAGCTACTGCATTTGGCTCCTCCCCTCCTTGGTCAGTGTGAGTAGGACAATGGTTAAATGCACAGGTCAGCTCCTCTCTAGATGGCATCAGTAGTTCCTGTTTCATTTTCGTTATATAACCCTGAATTGGCACCTGGATCCCCACAGAGAGTAAACCAAGCTTATCAGGAGCAGGTCACATGACTTAAGTGGAAAGCCACCAACAACTAGGCCACTATCTGAGTGGCAATGGCTCAGTGAAATTAGTTATTTAAGGGGTATACTGCTGCTACAGCTGCTGCTACTGCTGCTGCTGCTGCTACTGCTACTGCCGCTGCTGCTGCTGCTACTGCTCCTTCTGCTACTGCTACTGCTACTATTACTGCTACTGCTACTGCAACTACTGATGCTACTGCTGCTACTACTACTACTGCAAGTACTGCTACTGTTACTGCTGCAACTACTGCTACTGCTAGTGCTGCTGCTGGTAC
>KN486113.1:0-55602 GCA_000787095.1 Periophthalmodon schlosseri
AAATTTCCAATGGCTTATTCATTTAGCTTTCATTTCATTTTTATCCATATATTCTACTATGTTATTTTCCCCAAATTGAGTAGAGCAGCATTAATCTGAAACATTAAACATATTGAACAATTGTTCAGGTGCTGGAGAGTCGGGCAAAAGCACAATTGTGAAACAGATGAAGTAAGTTTTTTTTTTTTTTTTTTATTTCTCTTATTTTGTTTTTGAATTGTAGTCTGAATATTTGTACTATTATTCTCCAAACAGAATTATCCACAAAGATGGTTACTCGCTGGAGGAGTGTCTGGAGTTCATTACGATCATCTACAGTAACACGCTGCAGTCCATCATGGCCATTGTCAAAGCCATGAACACACTCAACATCAACTACGGACACCAGGACCAGGCGGTAAACAGGCACAGAATAACCCAAAATGCACAGTAGGTAAAAGATAGTCCTGACCAAGCCTAGCTCAAGATCTGGAGATGGGTCCCACTGCTCCTGACAGGTTGGGTCAAATGCCAAAGACAAAACGATGTAAAACAAAATATTATATCTTTTGAATGAGAAACAGTACTAAAAATGTTGCAAGTAACAGAAAGCTGACACCCGTGGATAGAGCTAATTTTCATACAAACATAATAACAATAATTAAAAGTGACAATCCAATTTATGTAACTGTATTCATAATGATTTATCTTGCCTATGTACCCTTAGGATAAACCAAACTGTATTCACAACTTTTGTACCTTTAGGATGATGCGAGGAAGCTGATGCACTTGGCAGACACTATTGAGGAGGGCACGATGCCAAAGGAGCTGTCCGACATCATCCTGCGTTTGTGGAAAGACTCTGGGATCCAGGTGTGCTTCGACCGTGCCTCCGAGTACCAGCTCAACGACTCTGCTGGATAGTAAGGAGAAACATTTATGTGTATATTGCATGTGAGAAGATACTGGGGAAGGCTTATGGTGGGAGGTGTTTTTTATATGTTTAAAGTGGGACTAAAGACTAAATTAATCACTATGTACATAGTGTTGTAATGTTGTCTACTGTCCCTGGTACATCTTCAAGAGGCATGTGACATCACTCTTCCCTTTAGTCTTCCAGGCACTGTCCAGTTTGACAGCTCTGTTTGAAATGTGGCTGTGGGTGGATTTTAGGTGTTAGTTCCACTTTAAGTTTTGTCTTTTAAATATGTTTAATACTCTTAAATAGCTAGCAACGTGTTTCGGGAAGATTCCTAAGTTTTGGGCCACTTCTCAACATTGAAAAGAATTTGCTGCAGTTTAAAAGCAAAACTTCTCCTCTCTCTTGTATTTTCTCATCAGCTATCTGAACGATTTAGAGCGTCTGATTCAGCCTGGTTATGTGCCCACTGAGCAGGACGTACTGCGATCTCGAGTCAAGACCACCGGTATCATCGAGACCCAGTTCTCCTTCAAAGACCTTAACTTCAGGTATAACAAATGAAAGTGCATGTGCCAGGTTAGACTACTGATTTCACTAAAACATCGTTAACATCAGGCTCAGGATTTTACTAAGAATCATGACAAGTTTTTACTTACTGGTTGGACATGGACAGCAGATGTGACATATACATAGAGGTGCATTTCTGTTAAATTTCTGTCAAATTTACACACTACTTATGATTTGATTGTCTTATATATTTAGAACTGCGCCACTTCCTGTATTTGTCAACTTTTCTGCACAAACTGCCACTTCCCTTGTATCCTGGACCTCTCAGTTACACATTATGTTACCTATCTTCTCAGGATGTTTGACGTGGGTGGACAGAGGTCAGAGAGGAAGAAGTGGATCCACTGTTTTGAAGGAGTGACCTGCATCATCTTCATTGCGGCTCTGAGCGCCTACGACATGGTGCTGGTGGAGGACGACGAAGTGGTGAGAACAGATTTGATCACAAGCTCTTTATTTATCTTTTCTGGGGGAAGGGGATGCCGCCTTCTTCATCACTTTGAGCCTATAACAGGAAGCTGAAACTCATAAATACTGTGGATCATTCTAAGCAAATCAGTATCCTCTGCTGGCGGTGTGACCTCCACTGGAAAAGTTACACAGCGCACCTTTAATAACACATGAATCTGTTTTAGAACCGAATGCACGAGAGCCTGCACTTGTTCAACAGCATCTGTAACCACCGCTACTTCGCCACCACCTCCATCGTCCTGTTCCTCAATAAGAAGGACGTGTTTGTGGAGAAGATCAAGAAGGCCCACCTGAGCATGTGCTTCCCTGAGTACGACGGTGAGTGCAGAGCAGGGCAGAATGTGGAACATCTGGGTTTATTCAAATGGAATTCTCTGTGGAACTTTTAATACACTTGGTAAAAGGTTTGATTATTGGATATCGTGCCATCAAGACAATGATCCCCCAGGGGGCACCAGAGATCACAAACCCAGGCTGATTAACAGTGATTTGAGAATTGTTAAGCAGTTCATACTTGTCCTAGCTTGGTCATGGTTGGAGCCCAGTTTAGTCCTGATGCAGACTTGGTTTGGTCCTGTTCTAGTCCTGGTCTAGTCTAGGTTTAGTTCTGAATTTAGTAAAAGTATAATCCCAATTTTGATGTGTTTATGAGCCAGTGTGAGGGTAATGTGCTACATTTCAGCACTGCTTGGATTTATTATCTTAGGCAGTGCTTTTTCTGCAAGTAATTCTAGGATCATAACCTCAAAAATAAACATAACAGCACTGTAACACAGATCTAAAATTAACCCAAGCGTTATTATAAAGTACTGGATACACTTATCTGAATGATCCACTCTATTAATTGCTAATCTGTGGCCTTCCGATTCAAATATGTTTTGATATGCTCCCCTCTGTGAAAAAAGACCCTGTCCTAAACAATATGATTGGGTTTTGAGATTTGGGTTTAAGAGCTGTGTGTCATACTAAATAGTGCTGTTCTGTGCAGGTCCTAACACTTATGAGGACGCTGGTCACTACATAAAGATACAGTTTTTGGACCTGAACATGCGCCGAGACGTCAAAGAGATCTACTCCCACATGACCTGCGCCACGGACACAGAGAATGTCAAGTTTGTGTTTGACGCGGTCACTGACATCATCATCAAAGAAAACCTCAAGGACTGTGGGCTGTTCTAACCGCCCACTGCAGGAAACTCAGGTATTAAAGAGCTGTGTAGGTGCTCTGTGGAACTTTCTGATGGGGGTCCACCGCCTGCTTTGCTATTTTTCCCCTTAATTTTTAATTAATTTGAATTTTATTACCATTTCTTTTTGGATCTTTGTCATTATACTATAATGTGCGTGATACTGTGTCCATGTAATTTCCCTTTGGATCAATAAAGTTTGTCTAAATTTAAGTCTAAGTCTAAGGAATGTTCTATAGTAAGGCGTTAAACAAAGCTAGCGTTTATTTAGTCATCGGTGTTTTTATTGCTCAAGAAAACATGACTTTGAGCAGCCTTGCCTCTCCGCAGATCTAACCTATAACTTTGCCTTGTAGTGCCACCTGTTTGTGAAGATAGGTTTAATGCCATACTGTTGAACATTCCAAACAAATCAACAACAACTCCGTGGACACAAGCAGGTGGCAGACCCTCCACCACAAAAGTTCCATAGTCAACCTTTAGTACACAGACATAATGAAGTGAACCCAACTTAACACTATACCTTCTTTTCACAGTTTGCTTCTACCACTTCCAGGCCTCCTCCTCCGCTGTGGACCCAATGTCAAGCTTTAATTGTCAACTAAAACGACAACACATACGCTGATTGTTAGTTGGTCTGTTTATTGGAGGCCTATGTTGATTAGTTGAAATCTCAGGACCAAATATTTATAATATAACATCTGAATAAATACATGGAAATTGAAGTAAATTTATGTTAAAATAAGAAGTTCTCACCGCCTGCAAACGCACTTCACTCGGTGTCAGACGAATGTATGTGTAAATAAGACTATAGTAATGCTTCTGTGTACAGTGTGTAAGAGGATAGTTCATAGATGTTGGGCTTCCATGCTTTTTGGGACATTACATTGACTTGCACTCATTTCCTGGAGTCTGATCCTGATCTTAACCTAAACCTTCTATCTTATTCTATTTTAACCCATATCATAGCTATAAAGCATATTGTTGATCTAATAACAAAGCGTTTAGGTTATGGGGACCTGATATTTGTCCCCATAAGAGAGGTATGTCCCCATGAATTGAGTGTGTGTACAGATTTTAGTCCCTGCAATGTAATAACTATCCACCCAATAGTATTAGTAAAATTTAAAAATTGAAAACACACTGGATATTTTGGAACAACTTCAGTTTTGAGTGTAACTATTACACACATCATCTATGACTTGTGTAAACCTATATTTAAACATAAAGCTTGTATAGTACTTTGTTGTTGTTTGAATAAAAGGCAACACAGATGAGGGTCTTGTTCACAATTTGTTTTATTAATACAAATTTTAGCCCTATTTCAATAAACCTAATGTTGCACAGATTTAAGAAAACCTGAGACATTTTAAAATCAAGGCTTAAGAACAAAGCTATATAAAATGGTATTGTGTAGAATGGGTAGGAAGTAGAAAGAACTATTAACCAAATGCATCTAACCCGACAAGGAACAATTTTGAACATTCACAGTACCTTAACTCAATGCAGTTATGTTAACTAGAAAAAAAAAATATAGTAATTTTGGCAATAAAGGAGAGTTAGATTTGGTCTGCCCTGAGTTTACATGAAAACAATTGTGCAAAACTGAAGAGAAAGTTTGATAGCAAATTCAGAAAGTAAAATTGTTATTACATTAGTTTGTCTTGTCAGCTTAAAGAAATCTTTGTACTAAAACTTAACATGGACACAATACATGGAAAAGCAATGTGTGCAACATCAATGGCTTTGAACAAAATTTTAAAAATAAGTTTGAAGGCACTTTAAAATACAGCAAATAAAGTAAGAGATGACAGTTTGCTTCTTCTGCAGCACTACATCAACAAATGGCAATATTCTGGGGACATTAGTTCTTTATTTTGCCTGGCGAGTCCACAATGATATCTCTCTGCATGTTTTATAGAGATATTGATTATGTAGAAATCTGCGATGTTTTTCCGTCCCCTGCGGTATTTTTTTCCCTTTCTTTTTTCCTCATAAGCAGCCATATTTGTTTTGATACATTGGACCATGCATATCCCTGATTGGCCAGTCCACCTGTCAATCATACCCATCTGAACTCTGGGATATTCACCGATGACTAGACTTACATCTTTGTAAAATATTAAACTATGGATCCCAGGCAATATTTTATTAGTTTAGTGTTGATTGTTTATATATTGATTATAAAAAGGAAAATCTAGCAGGAGGATCTATTGTGCATTTCAAGAAAAAAGGTCTGTTCCATAATATTAAGTTTGTTGATGTGCAACTATATGAGAGATACTTTACTTCCTCTACATGCCTATAGCCTAAAAGTACACTTGTCTATTAATTGAATTATCAAGTTTAAAAAGGTACAAAATGGAAATCCAAACCAATACATTTCTATTGAGACACTGACAGTACAATACGACCTGGGTTATGGAAATGGTGCATAGGCCTTGTCCACTCCTTGGTTGTTGCAGCCCTTTTTCTATAATGCAATGGTTCTCAAACTGTGGCCCACGGACCTTTGGTGGTACTTAGGGATATTTTGGGTTCAAGCCATATTTGTGATTTAATTTTTAGAATAACTACTTAATGCCGGTTTAGACCCGGTTTAGACCCGGTTTAGACCCGGTTTAGACCCGGTTTAGACCCGGTTTAGACCCGGTTTAGACCCGGTTTAGACCCGGTTTAGACCCGGTTTAGACCCGGTTTAGACCCGGTTTAGACCCGGTTTAGACCCGGTTTAGACCCGGTTTAGACCCGGTTTAGACCCGGTTTAGACCCGGTTTAGACCCGGTTTAGACCCGGTTTAGAATTGGTTTAGTCCTGTTTGGTCCTGGTTTAGACTTAGTTTAGACTTAGTTTAGACTTAGTTTAGACTTAGTTTAGACTTAGTTTAGACTTAGTTTAGACTTAGTTTAGACTTAGTTTAGACTTAGTTTAGACTTAGTTTAGACTTAGTTTAGACTTAGTTTAGACTTAGTTTAGACTTAGTTTAGACTTAGTTTAGACTTAGTTTAGACTTGGTTTTGACCCGGTTCAGACCCGGTTAAACTTGAGTTATATCTAAATAATACTTCATTAAAAGTCTAAGGTTCTGGTTGGAAAATCCCCAGTTTAAGCACTTTAGTTTTGTAGACGGGTGAAGAGGCACTAGGCTCCTGCTAAGAACTTTTCACTGAGTTCACACTTCACTGGTCGGTGGTAGATCTAATAAAGTGGCCACTAAGTGTTTAATGTTGCTAATTGGCACTGTTCCCATTATTCAAAAATAATAATGATACATTCACACAAAATACAATTGTTGTAAAAGTATTTCACTCATTCACCCATTGACCTGCAGCAAAATTAAATACTCACACACACACTCAAATCTAAATAGTTTCTCAGGTATTCATATAGCCTGGCCAGTCAGCAATTAGTCTGTCCTCTTTTGGGGTGAAGTTTCTACAATGTAAATTCCAATATATATACTTTAACAAACAAAAACTAAATCCACAGCTGTGATAGTTTTGCAGGACTGTTACTGAAAGGAAGACAACTTAGTAAAAACAAGGTTTAAAGATTTAAAGTTTATGTAACATTCCTGGTGGTGGGGTCCGCCACCTACTTGTCTCCATGGAGATGTTATTGCTTTGCCTGGAATATTCCACAGTATAAATTTATCTATCTTGTATTTATTTAATTTGAAGTATTTTTATTGAGAAACTAAGAAAATGCAAAATTCCAAGCAAAGCAATACATCTGTTTGAAGACAAGCAGGTGACAGATCACCCACCAGAAAAGTTACATAGCTCATCTTTAAAGACCCACTTCACCCCAAAAAGTGTATGGGTTTGGATGACCAGGCCAGGACTTGATAGTATTTCTAGAGTGAATCCCAAGCAGCAAACCAAGTACAGAGCGGTTGGCACAGTTCTCTTGTTCTCTAACCTTGTTCCATGGAGTTTGTTCTAAGGTGAAGATTTGAGTTTTTTTAAAACAGTCCCACCATGTGGTCAATCTGCCTCATGTACACACTCTTCAAAGGCAGGGCATAGCGCCGTTCCTCTGGTATTCTGTCACACTGCGGAAAAAAGAAACCAATTAGATGAACTCAAAACTTATGGCTATTTGGCAAGATTATAGCATTACTTCCTGGTTTACTAATAATATAAATGCTTTGATTTAGATGCAAACAGCACAACTTTACCCTGATAAGCAGATTTTTGCAGTCCATTTGAAATGTGCTTAAATGTGTATTAGATTACCATAGGTGAGGAAGTAGCTAAAAAGAATAGAATTATGACTTTTTATCCTAATTTGAAAGCTTACATATTATTATTTTTTTTTTAATCAGCTGTAAATTTTTATTAATTTAATTTTAATATACTTGACATATATTATTTTTTCATCATTTCAAAATAACAATTTTGATATTATTTAAATCTCCATTTATATATTGGCCACTGCACTGCTAATTTCCAGTAACTTAAAGTGCCCACAAACGATTTCTTTGAGTATTATCATTACATTTCAGACTCACGTTGCTGGTGTTGCTGTGCTGCAATGTGGCAGGTCCCGTCTCTCTCAGAGCTCCATCTTCACAGGGCCCCAGGTCACTGCACTTCCTCTCCCTGAAGCGCTTGTCGATGGGCACCACGTGTCCCTCTGTGGTGAAGATGTACTTATTATCAGACCTGTGCAGGGGGTTGTCCTCATCAAACAGCTGCGAGCACAAAAAAAAACAAACAAAACATTATTCCACATAAAGAATATATTAATGGAGAGGAAAAACATGTTATGAATCATAATTAAATGGATATTGTGTGGTTTCAACTTTTTTTTTTTGCAACTGGTCATATACCAGTCCTGTTCTTGATCCATTCTAAAATAATTCATACTTTGAGGAGGAGGTACTGATACTGAAGAAAATTACATAAATACGTCAAAGACACATTCGGCAAATAACTTTGGATTTGTATTCCTAAACAGTTTGCCAACTGTTGGCAAACTGGAACATTATTTATGATAATCAAATGCAGTAGGGCTATGCAAATCATTAAATTAGAATTGTAATTGCTCCATAGACATAATTAAAATGAATATGAGAAAGAAACGAAATGTATTACAATGTACCAGATAAAGGTATTTGCAAGTTTCACTGAGAAAGAAGCTCTCCATGCGATCTTCTTTTGATTTGTCGACAACATGGTGGAGAGTGGCGTACCCACACCTGCAAAAAACACAGCCTAGTTATAGTATTTTAAAGATTATTTAAGGACATTTTTTTGTCTTAAAACAGACATACCTGACTTTGGCATTTTTCTCAAGGCTCTGAAGAATATCCATACCAACATGCAAATAAAAAGGGTTTTTTGTTGCCTGTAAGACAAGAAGACACAAAGTTAGCCATCTGGACAATCTTGTTTTTATTTTTTAAATCAAGCTGTTTCGGCATTTGGCAGCTATACAGTACTGCTCTGAGGAGCTAGAATTTATATTGCCCTGAGAGGAGGGGAGCTAGATCATGACCAAGTAGGGCTGAACCATTTTGGAAAAATATCTAATTGTAATTGTAATTTACGTTTATGTTTTAGAACGATTCTGTTCAAAGTTTGCATTTTAACATTAACATATCGATCACCACTAGATATTTATAGCTAAATACATTTCAAAAACACACATCCCGAATTATTACCAAAAGTCTTTATATTTACGGTACACTTATGATACCTGATAGAGCAGGTAAGTGGACTCGACCAGTTCAGGCCTCAGGGGGTAGAAAAGCACATCAGGTGCCTGCAGCTGCCAGTTGTACCTCTCTGGCAGGGCCCCAAAGCGCTTCCAGATGGCATAGTAGAACGCATGCAGACAAATGGCATTATCCACATCTCCATTCAACACCTACAGCAACAAGGAGGAAAAAAACAAAACAAAAACAGTACATTGGTGAATTAATGGAGTGAAAATATATAATGCGTTAATTACTGTATTGTGTATTGTGTCATGTGGCAGGATTCAAACAATGTGGATAATACACCATCACAAAATATTGCATTTAACATATCTATCTAAATATTGTATCTTTGAAAGGGGGAGAAGTCCTCACAAAATCTTTCAAATCACAAAGGAATTATTTTCCTGAAACAGATAAATGGAAACAAGCAGATGGCGCAACCAGGCCAAATTACAGGTCAGAAAGACAAGTCTGCTCATAGTAAGAATACATTTTAAAAGGTATATTTCTGTAATAAGAACACACATAGCTGAATATGTGCAGGATGGATATGTTTAATGCCATACTGTGAAATATTCCAGCAAAAGGAATAACTAATCCATGGAGGCAAGCAAGTAGCGGACCTCCCTCTTCAGAAAAGTTACAAAGCGCACCTCTAACAGTTACTTGGTCTTTTTAAACTACTTTTGACACCTTGCATTTCCTGGTTTGGTGGGGTCAGTTGAGCATAACATATGGTAGGTCCTTTGAGAACATTCAGCATGTACAGAAGCAAACTCAGTAAAATCTGAAATAGGGTGATATACTGGACCTGCTCTTGATCAAGATGCCTTACAACGCTCCTATAATAGAGCTGCCAGTAAATATCAGGCACAAAATCTTGTAGGTAAAATTAAAATTTTAAAAAACATAATTGATGTTTATCTAATACAACATATTAGTAATATATGAGGTTTTATGTTTAACAATAAGAAATTATTTCATGCCAAAACCTTTACAGAGCACATCAGGTGCATTTCCAATTATCTGACCTGCAGTCCAGGAAAAAAGGCCTGGAGGGAGTCAATCCAAGTGTTCATGATTTCACCGTTGAACATGTTGACGTTCACATACAGAGGTGGGTCTCCCTCTCCCTCATTACACGACTCACGACTGTGGATAAAAACACACATGATGTGCATAAAGTTAAGTGGTTTTCATTTTTGTTCATTTATTTTGAGGAAGTGAACTGAATATATTGAAGAAAAGTTGTACAAATACAAATAATACATTTGCAGGTCTATCACAATGACAATTGACAATGGCATGGTATAACTTTGGGCTTTTTATCTTAGTCTGAATAGTCTTTTTGTGTTATCTTAAGGGTTAAGAGTTTGGATTAAAGGAAGTATAATTTGACTAAACTATAACTGTCAAGAGAAGTTAGCAAGTAAGAATTTCTTTGCATTTTAACTTTTGTTTGTACATAACAATTCATGGGTTTCAAGCTATGGCAACGGCCCTCTGTGACCACCGCAAAAGATCACAAAATCCTTCACATAGTTGGAATAGTCTCAGTGAGGAAAAAACAAATCAGTATTTATTTCATTGTATAACAGCATTATATGAGCATCTTATCTTGACTATCTATTACTGTCTCTCTTGTCCCAACACATGATATTTAGGTCAGTGCCTGTGGAGTGGGCCTCACCCTCTCCTCAGATGGTTCTGGATGCTCTCATAAGCAGACTGAAACATCCGGTAGTCTTCTTTCTCCCCAAAAAGAATGTATGATTTCAGTAAATACTCATAGAAGGAGTCCATCCCCGCTCCAAGGCCGCTCTGCTTCCCAACCCACTGTCCCGTTTGGATGTTCACTACATTTCCTGCAAGACAAGAAACATTGTAAAAATCTTCAGGTCTATCAAAATGTACCAATGAACCAACCAATAAAACAAACAAACAAACAAGCAAACAAACAAACAAGAAGACAAACGGGTGTAATGCAAAGAGTGCAAGTACTACTATCTTGCAGTAGTAATGTAATGGTGCCCAGACCTGGACTAAAACTTGAAGATCACATTTCGTCATAGTTTGAGGAACAAAATCTGTCAATATTACATTAATAGTAATGAATATACTATGACAGACACAGGTTTGGTTTTTTTTTACAATATCACAATTTTTTACAGGTACATTTCAACCCAAGCTTTCAGATTCAAGGTCAAACAGAACAGGCAGACTAAAATTAGACTAACATTAAAACATTAATACTTACCATTTTTTAAAGTGGAAAAGACTACTAAAAATCTGCGCTTATTAAATCTGTCACAAAGAAATAATAGAGGTATGATATTTGTGTTGGTTTCAAATGACTGAGTACATACCTAACAAACCAGTTTCATTGCTTCGTAGCTTCCACAGAGCTCTGACAGCTCGTCTGGCCACCCACTCGAATGTCGAATCTCCAATAAGTCGACTCAAAATCCCAAACTCCACCAGCAAAGAGCCAGCCCCAGCAGTGCAAGTCTCATTGATGCTGTCAGGGGGGACTCCGGTCTTTAAGTTCACCTGCATTTAACACACAAATAGAACCAAAGTCTGTCAGTTATAAAATAAAGCATCAGAATGTAACCCTCTTCAACATGTACAACATGTTAAACTCAAGACCAGTTGTGCTTTTTCTCACAATATCTCAGCTTTGCACAAAATCCACAAAATCGACATTTAACAAACACCTGGAGGAAGGCTGTGCTGGGCTGAAAAACGTTAGTGTGTATTTTAATGGCTATGCTGTGAAAAAATGTAAATTAATCAATACAGAAGAAAATTTTACTACTTACCCTGGGATAAGGAATGCCAGTGTTTGTGTTCTCGAAGGCTGGCAGCAGACGTACAGCCAAGTCGTGAGCCAAATGCAGCAGTTCATTGTCGTAGTCCTCAAAACTCACCTCTCCAAACGGGTGCTTGGGGTCGGTTAGGAGGATGTGTGCCGAGATCAGGCTTCCTAAAATCCTTCAAGTTGAGGGCAAATATTTATTAAATGCAATCTATATACTTTCACAGCCTCTGAGATCATAAGACAGTATTTGTACCTGATGTTTGCTTCAAATACTTGAACTGTCGAGTCCTTGTCAAATGACACTGTATCTATCACCAGCTTCACCGCTTTTTGGAACTCTGACACATTACCAAGCACCTAGGAACAAATTAGAAACACAATGTATAAATTTGACTTATAAATTTGACTCGTAAATATTTCTGTGCC
Source organism: Periophthalmodon schlosseri (assembly GCA_000787095.1). Classification (NCBI taxonomy): domain Eukaryota; kingdom Metazoa; phylum Chordata; class Actinopteri; order Gobiiformes; family Gobiidae; genus Periophthalmodon; species Periophthalmodon schlosseri. The sequence continues at coordinate 12,081 of KN486113.1, forward strand.
ATTTGTTTTTAGTGTTACAAATGCATGTGAAACATTATAGATGTTCAGATGAACCTTCTTACCAAAAGAGTGTCAAGGGTGTCTATCAGTGTGAGTGAATAATTCCCCAAAACATCATTAATGTTGATGTTTGACCTGAAATTAAAAAAAAAACCGAAACCATATAGTTAAAAAAAAATAACAAGAAAACATATGACCATTTTACCAAGTAGGACACTATGTCCGACCTAATAAAAAATAAGATTTTAAGGTGATATGAACAGTGTGAAAACGTGTTTTGCTTGAAGTGTAAAAATTAGTTTAGACATATAGACATAGGTTCACATTCAGAGTCTGGCCATCGCCTATGTGTTTTGAATTGTCCAATGAGGTGTGAATGGTCACGTGTATGTGGTCATATCCACCACAAACTAACCATTACATGAAAAACAGGCGCAGTGCTGATGTGGGCACAGGTCAGTAGTGTCTGTAGAATTTGACTGTCTGAGCCTATGCAAATAGCCACAGTTAGAGAAGTGTCCAGGTGTCTCAGGACAGTGACTCACGGGTTTAGCACGTCTGGTCCCCTGCCTTCACAGTCTATGGGGTTGAGCTCATCCTTGGGAAAAGCATATTTCATGTAATTGTCATATCCAAAATAGAACATGTCTCTGGCCATGTCCTTCATCTTTGTCTTGAGAGACTCCGGGAAGGAGCTGTATCTGCGGACGTACTCGTCCTGTCTGCCCTGGAAAAGCCCCAGGTAGGACCGCGGTGGTGCGGGCTGCTGTCCCGCCTGAGCGCAGGTACTCGCCGTCTCTTCATATTTCTTCCCTTGTATTTGTTGAGACCAAGTCTTACCTTTGGACTCGACACCCTTTTCTTCACGAAATAATAAGTCTAGTTTGTGCAAATTAAAACTTAGATGAAAGTTAAATCCGAAACTGACGCCTGGTCCCAGTCCAAACGCTAGCCACAGCAAACAGCTGAGAGACAGTCTCAAAACGACTAGCCCCACAACTAATGACCTCCATTGCATCTTTGCCCCGGGACGATGTTAAAACACATTCTTTTCCTCCACACGCCGAGTGAGGGGTTTGTGAAATTTTCGCTTTATTAGATGTAACTTGGTTCACAGCTTGAGCTGGGTAGTAGCGGTTCCTCTTTACACGCTTCCTGTCAACAAATGAGACCCTCCTAATCTGAATTCTGATTGGTTCGCAGAGGACGCCATTAGTTAAGACGCGCACAGCCATTGGACAACGAGCTGTCAATCATTTTAATGTTTCGTCGTTTACCTGACGTGTCTCACAGGTCCATTGAACTCATCTACCAATAGGGAACAGCCACAAAGATGATATACTCGAATGATTCTAATAAAATTATTATAACCCCTTTTCGTTACTGTATTCAAATTCGGTTTCAATTCAAGTTCATTTTTAAGTTTATTGTACCCCCTTTACTTAGAGAAACTAATGCACTGTAGTACTATGCTTCAGCAACCAATGAGTCTATGATTCTCAGTACAATGAAATGACTGTACTAATAAAAATAATGATCTCATCAACTAATGTATTAACCATTGTTGCAACATTATTATCAGTAAGGCTGTAGGCAGTAAAAGTCTCAAAAAACTTGAGTTGAACAATAAAGCACAACTGTACGATGACTAAATTAAAACATTTGCCTTTAATTTTTGTATATACTGAGTTGGTGAATGACATAGCCCAGACAGCAGGCCCCTTTGCTTCAAGAGATGAGAGATACCGCACAAGGCACTTCATATTCTGCCACTCTTTAAGCTCAGAGGCGGCACAAAAGACATCTTCACATGAAGGCTAAAGAACAGAACCAACCATCCAATGCAATACAGCTTACTTACATTACTAGTACATTCAAACTTTTAAATAGTTTCATACAGTATATTCACACGCATCAGTAAAAATCATACTAGCTGTATTTTTGTACAATCTTCATAAACTGACCTTTCTTAATGCACAGTCGCATCTATAATTAAAACAGCCGTATTAAGCAGTCATCAAAGGAAAATTTACATAATAATAGGTATGATATTTCTTGGCATCAGCTGTATGCTTAAACCTAATTTAATGGTCACAGGCCTTTATACTTCATGATTTTCTGTACCCTTAGTGTCACAAACTACCAAATATTTCAGCCAGGAAAAGCTGTTCAGAAACTAACCTCTAGGTAATAACATTTTACAGTATATTACAATGCCAATCATAACACACCATTGCTCCTTCAGTAATGCACTCTTGGGCCTTGTTGGAGAAAAACAAAGCTAAAATAGAAAAGAATGTAAATGACAAGTTTAACAGTGCTGCACATGGTTTCGGAAACATGACTGTACATAACTGCAGTGATAAATGTGGCTTGACAGAGAAAAACATTAGGAAACAAATGTTTTCAGCTCCTCCTGGATTTTGAGTGCTGGATGAGCCACTGAAGAGTAATATCTGAATACAAAAGATAAAAGTACACACATTATATTAGGGTAATACATGGCTACATTGTTTTATGCATTAAAGTTAAAAAGTGATTAGTCTATTCCACTTACCTATGTTGTCTTTTTCTTTGCAGGAAATTGAGTAGCAGCAAATCTCTCTGTCTTGAATAGCTGACAGATTCCTACAACACCAAAACATTAAATTATCAGTTTGATATTGTCAATTTAAGTATTTTCTTTCTAAATGTGGCAGTGTGTGAGGCATATCTATCCAGGCTTCAAGTTGAGAAAAATAAATAGGACAGGACCCCCTCAAAAAAGAAATCCTATCCTTAATAATGCAAAAAAACATTTTAAAAAGCTAATAATTTGGGTCAATTTTTGCCAGTGATCTTCTAGTAGCTTGGTTTAATGTATTGTAGTTGTTTTTGCACAGATCAACAGATTTTATAATACCCATCCACTGCTATTACTTATTACTAAACTACTTTTAGACTTTAGTTTTTGTTTTCTTCTCTTCAAGTATACATGAAATTCTTGAACAAATCAAATGTTAACAGAAATGAATGACATTGTATTGGATGTAACTTATCAAGATAAGGTTGTTTATCAGTGTCATCTGTTGTTGTTCATACTTACATTTTTTCAATAAGCTGCTTTTCATCTAATGCATTCGGAAGATCCCTTTTATTGCCAAGTACCAAAACCTTTAAATAAATGTTCAAATAAAGCATTACTTCAAAAACCCACAAAATACAATAAAAAATGTTATTAGTGAACTTACAGGAATTCCTTGCAATTGAGGTTTGTCTAATAAATTATGAAGCTCATTTCGTGACGCCTCTACCTTTTCTCTGTCTGCTGCATCAACCATGTACCTAAAAACAAAACATACCATTTGGAATGTTTCCTAATTGCCTAGTGCAGATTCTTCACCATTTAATCAAACTAATAAACTTACACAATTGCATTGACTCCCCGACAGTATCGTTCCCACATGCTCCTGAACCTTGGCTGCCCCCCTATATCCCATATCTGAAAAAGAACGTCATGAGTCAGATCACAACAAAACCAATCAAATACAATAAAGTAAGTCATTAAATACGTTTTCACCAATAATATTACATGTTTGCACCATTAATTTTAACATAAGTGTACCTTGATAGTCACATTTCCTTTGGTGACTTTTCTCATGTTGAATCCAACTGTTGGGATCATGTCTTCACTGAAATGTCCAGACTAAAAACAAACAAAAGTTGTTTTGTTACAAAGAACTGTATGAATATTACATACATATATATATTACTCATACACTACACAGCACAATACATGCCTTATTCACATGCCACCCAGGTGAATAAGGCATTAGATAATTACACACATAAAATACTCTGGGAGAAATATACCATTAATGTAAATGCATAAATTAGCCTTATATTGGTATACACTATGGTGGCCCAATTAGTCTATCTTTCTTCTTACTCATTTGGTCAAAACAAGCTAAACAAAAAATGGTTACATGAAATGAATAACAAAAAGTCTTTGTTGAACGATGATCTTTAGTGCTGCCATAATGGTCAGAGATTTGTGGGAATACTATAAACCTTTAAAATATTGTGTATCTGTATACTGTATTTTTCCCCTCTACAATCTACATCATACTGATATTACAACTTCCTGGATGAGAACTGTTGTTTCATTTAGGGGCATCTAGCAAAGGGAATCATTGCTTTGATTCTGTCATGTCTCATTTATAGTACCACTTTTGATGTGGCTTACACACCCCTGCAGCACATGACTTCAGAGTCACCTGACGAAGCTAAGTGGAAATGAGTGCAATGGTCTTATGACTGAGAGGAAGAGGAGGAACCACCATCCACTGCTACAACTCATTCACCCAACACCAACTACACAGGCATACCACGCACACACTCTCCTCTTGCCACAGGAATGAAGCTTTACAACTGGTTAGAGAGGGATTTCCTGTAAAAGTACATTAGGTGAATTGGAAGAAACCATTTTCAATTGTTACTGGACAAACTGAAAGAAGACGTTTGTTCATTTTCATTATTACTTTACAAGAGATATTCCTGATTAAGTATTTATAATGAGATAAAGGACAGGTTTATTAAGCAAAAATATTTTTGATTTATAACTATAACAGTTTATTGCTACAAAGGATGTGCTCAAATCAGAACATAACCATTCTGATATCCCTTGCTTTTAAGAATAAAAAAAGAAATAATAATAAAATCAACATAAGATTACAATATAGATGGCTGCTGTTGCAAGTATTTATAAAAATGTGTTTTTCTTATTTTATTTTATTCTTATGCACTTATAAAATGTATTTGTTTTGTTAATAGGTTTACTGGTAATCGCCATACACACAACAGTGAAACTGTTTATGCCCCAGGAATCATTGTAGAAGTGCAAATGACTATTGCACATATCAATTTTGTGTAATCACTAGCCAACCAGAGTGCAGCGGATGCAAAGCAATCTCACCACAGGGTGTCGAAGTTATATGAGGTCACAGAAATAAGTGAGACTAATTTGCCAAAGTTTACCATATCTCTTGCGTATTTACAACTCGTGTACAATTGTTAGAACACACAGGAGCATACAGTGAATAGGCTAAATGCGTAAGATAAGTAGTCTTAACACAAAGTGGCTATCGCCCCAACCCCGAGGCCAATTCCCTGAAAAGTACAGTAGAAGAATTGTCTTAGAAATGGGCAAATGGTAAAATGCTAACCCTTTTTAGCATGCTATTACAGTCATAACACAGTCACGCCTGACTCACAACACAGCTTTGGCGCAGGTGAGAAAAGATAGGAACACAACATTGCGCAATCATGGGTTGTGTTTTTCTATTCTGCGATTCACAAGTGCAGTAATTATCGTTTAGTCAATCAATCTGTCAAACTGTAAAACACAAGTATGATTTTGACATATGGTTATTATGCTATTGCTGAAGCTAGAGGTATTAGCATTTAGCAAGGTGGCTAGCGGCGAGACTTACAGCAATCACGTTTACAAATGTTGTTTTCCCCGAGTACTGGAGGCCGACCAGGGTCAGCTCCATCTCCTCCTTCCAAAACAAGGACTTGAACCAGTCCAGAAGCCGGTTTATTAGCGCCAGCATCTTGTGATCGGTGCTCTCTTCGCCCGGTGCTTGTTGTGTTTCTGCAGCCCTGTCAGGAGCGGTCAGATGTGGTGGTGGCGTTTTTTCCAGCGGAGAACGAGGAAGGGAAGTGGGAGCGCGGTCATGTGATCAGCCCGTCCACATGTTAGACAGCGAACATACCGGCCAATAAGGGAACTACAGCTGTAATTGTCAAAACAAAAAAGGTATTACAATCACAACTGAGTCTTGGCTGTCAGTGCCTTAACCTGCATATAAGACAGAAGTTTTTTGTTTTTTTTAAATTCTCAGGCCATGCATGTGAAAGCTCAGAACCCCCAGAATTCACTTACTGAGCTGCAGAAGCCGCACTAGAAATGTTTAAATATTGATTGCAGGTGCTGGGGTGTAGGTAGTGATGACTCGGATCAGAGAGAGGCATTTTAGGTTTAAACAATCTGGATGTAATCAGCACTGAAACTGGCAACTCTCATGGTAGAGACTCATAGCGTAGCCATCTGTCCCTCTTTTTGTTGTCCTGTACAGCCATTTTGGCCCTTGTCCTTCATCCTACTTATTTAGAAAATGTATGTATGCATGTGAACAGCAATATGTCGCAGCCCTAAATGCCAGTACACCTAAAAAGTCTTGATTTTTTGATCTATGATGGTCAAAGCAATGTAAATCTCACCTTTTATAATTCATATGGCAACAATTCAAAAGTGGGACATTCTCTGACTAAGTGGGACAAGTGACACAGGCCTCCATGCCTGCCTTTCAAGGACGTGCACAGATAGTGTCCAGGTGGTGCTCAAGCACCTGCCCCTTTGCCCTAAGTGCCCTCGTGGACAACATATTCTCTCTCTCTCTCTCTCTCTCTCTCTCTCTCTCTCTCTCTTTCTCTCTCTCACTATCTCTTTCTCTCTCTCTCTCTCTCTCTCTCTCGCTATCTCGTCTCTTGCTCGCACATATGCATCTGCCTGTCGCAGCTTCCAGTCTACTATTATTATTCAATAGCACGAGTATATTTGTTTACTTTTAAAAAAAAACATGGATACGTTCATTTGTATGTAATATGGGAAAGTACACTTTTTTCTTGGTAGAGCACCTGCCCCTCACAATGTCTGTGCACGTCCTTCCTGCCTTTAATATATAGGGGTAGGTGTGAACGCAACTAATCTGCAGTGCCCAGGTAGACATACAAATGCCCAGGTAAAGACATAGGCTATACATTTCTCCCCTAGAATGTTTTGTACAATTTACACAACATACTGGGCTCTCAATCATGTTTCTGACTTTTGTCTTTGGTGACTAAATGTTTTCTCTCAAATGAAAATGCAACATATCAAAGCAAGTCACACAAAACCACAGAATGTCCATGTTGAATATTTTAATTATTGTCTCATAAAATAAATACATACAAAAATCTATAAATCATAGTTACCATGTAGCCTAATTAAATACAATTCTATGCAAAGTTTGATTGCCATGGTGGTAGAACTCTCTTCTGATTGGCTGCTGGTTTGATTGCCATGATGGTGATTGGCATAACATAAAAACATAATTTTAGCGACTTATTTGTTTAACTGTCAAAATGACTGAAAACGATATCTTTCTTCAAAAACTCTTGGATGACCATGAGAATGAAATGCGAACAATGGAAATACTATAAGAGGAATGCCAGAGAGAAAAGTCCGAAATGCTCTATGAGATGGAGCAGAAGGAGAACATTTTCAGGGCTAAAATGAAAGAGGCTGAACTCTCTGACAAAAGGATGGACAAGGAGAGGGCCCTATGGAGGAAAGAAAAACATAAACTTTTGGAAAAAGTTCTCAACCAGAACTCATCTTCAAAACAGCCATCAACAGGCACGTCAACCTATGTCACTAACTTAGAGGAAGAATTCGAGCAGTATAAACTTGACATTGAGAATGAAATGGTTATGAGGGAGAAGTCCTGGATTGAGAAGAGGGAGCAGTTGGAAGCAGAAAAAGACAAGTTGTACTTCAAGGTGAAAGATCTTGAATCACAGGTCTTAAATCTGCAGGAAGCTGAAAAAGAGATGGAAACTAAGAGGAAACATTCGGTCATGGAAATTGAGGCATTGCGTAAAAAAGAAAGACCAATGAAACATTCTAAAGGTGTTCAGACCACCAAACCTGAGGTGGTCTCAATAGAAACCCAAGTGGAGGATGCCCAAGAAAAAGAACACATTGAGGATTGGGAGAAGAAAGAGCAAGCCTGGAAAGTCTGGGAACTGCTTAGACAGATTAATACTATGAAGTCTTTGAAGGTTGAGCCAACTTCCTTGACACAGGTTGAATCTATATTGGTCCGAAAAGGGAACTACATGGAGAAAGAGGCCGAGTTTACGTTGCTTAGAAAGAAAGAAGCAATTTGGGAGAAAGAAAAACTGAGCATGCAGAATCAAATCAAATGGCTGTCTCAACAAAACCAAGCGTTTGAGAATAAACTAAAAGATCAGTATCAGCAATGGCAGGAAAGACAACAATTCTATTCAGACAATGAAAGAGGCTTTATAAATAAGGAAGCTGAACTCCTAAGAGAAATTGCCAAGCTGGATACAGAACTAACCAATAAAACAGAGGAGGCGACAAAACTGACATGCGTCTTTACCCAATTAAAAATTAAATTGGCTAAAAGGGAGAACCAACTCGTTCACTTCAAGGCAGAGTGGGAGGAAAAGTACAGGGCTGATTTCGATGACAAAATAAAGACGTGGAGTGACGAAAAAGCTCAGTTACTGGCCGAGAAAAAGAAACTGGAAAAGGAAAATCAGGAACTAGTCAAGAAAGTTTATGAGTTGCAAAGAGAGGGGACACAAAAGGAAAGAATGCTGACCAGTGAAAGGGATTACCTGAAGATGCAAGTAGCAGCAATTCCACCATGCCTCAAGCCGACGATAGAATGTAAAAGAGCCCAAACTAGGACCACATCCTCCATCGGGGACCTAGCCTCCGTCCTGACTGAAGAGACAAATCTTCAGGACAAGATCAGTCTGCTGAAAGATTTGATGGACAAATGTAGGATAATAGAGGAGCTGAAGCAACAACAATCACAGCTCATTGAAAATAATAGAAAATGGGAGGAAAAATATAAAGTTTCTTGTGTGAAAATGAACTGTGAATTTAAACAGCAGCAGGAAGCTTGGCAACAACAGAAATTCAAATTGGAAAACGAATGTTCCCAAAAGAATCAAAGAACTGAGAAGCTGCAAAACAGAATCCTAAAGCTTCAAGAGAATTTCAAAACAGAAAGACAAAATTACATTGAGAAAATAAATCGCGAGTCAAAAGAACAACAAGAGGTTTGGGCCGAAGAGAAACTCAAATTTGAGAAAGATCAATCCAAAACTGATCACAAAATTGAAAAGCAGCGAAAAGAAATTGAGGAGCTGCAAAATGAAATCTGTGAGATTCAGGAGAATTTTGCAACGGAGCAGAAAAATTATCATGAGAAAATGTATAGAAAATTAAAAGAGCGACAAGAGTTTTGGGCTGAAGAGAAACTCAAACTCGAAAAAGAACAGTCCAGAAATGATCACAAAATCAAGGAGCAACAAATTGAAATTAAGAAGCTTCAAAATGATAATGAGAAGTTGCAAAACAAGATCCAAGAGCATCAAGATATGTACGCAACAGATCTGCAGCGTCATCGTGACAACGTGGATCGTGAATTTAAACAGCAGGAGGAGTTTTTGAACCAAGAAAAACTCGAATTTGAAAAGGATATTTTTAAAAAGAATCACAAAATCCAGAGTTTACAAGACAAAATTGAGAAGTTGCAAAACAAAATTGAAAAGCTGCAACTCACAATTACCGAACTTCAGGAGACGTCTGCAACCGAACAGCAAAATCATCGCTATAACGTGGATCGTGAGTTAAAAGAGCACCAGGAGATTTGGAACCAAGAGAAACTCCAACTCAAAAAAGATCAGTCCAAAATGACTAACAAAATTGAAAAGCTGCAAAAGAAAATTCACAAGATTCATGAGACTTTGGAAATGGAACGTCAAGACAGGATGGAGTATGAGACTGATTGGACCAACAAAGAGGCAGCTTGGAAGAAAGAAAAGTTTGATCTTGAGAACCAGCTTAAAGAGAAAGAGCTCGTACTTGAGAAGACCCAGGACATACTGCAAAAAGAAATAGTTAAACAATTGGACTTGAAACGAAAACAAAATACGATCAAGCCCAAAATGGAGGTCCAAACTGCTGTCTCTACTAAAGTACATTTTCCAAAATCTGAAATCGCTAGTCAGTCACAATATGGGCTCAAGTCATGCCTGCAGGACTCTGACAGCGACAGTGAGGAAGATAGTGAGGATGAGGAACTCTCTTCATGCAGTACTAGCAATATTAAGCAGAAATCTGAAAAACGTCCTGGTCAAAATCTAACTGAAGCAAAATCAGGAGCTACATTGAATGCTGGATTTGCAAAGAGGAGAATAAGGAAATCTGAAGTAATGTCATACAGACTGGGCAATGCAAGTGAGGAATTCACTTCACATGCTCCTAGAAAGATTGGAGAAGTCAGTCAAATTCTATCCACAAACCTTCTCTCCCAGAAATCAAGTGGAACAAGTTCAGATAGCCAATGGGATGATAATTCTGGAAACAAGACCGGAGATGCTCTGAAAATGAAGATGAGATCTGAAAACCGTCAAACCTCAGACAGACACAATAGTGGATTTTTAATGGAGAAAAAGAAAAAATCATTGGGTCAACGTCTTCTAGGACTTTTCAGACGCTAAATGTTCAAACGCCAGCCTCCACTGCACAGGGATTAACTTCGCATTGATTATATGATTAGCTTCTATTCGTGCACATTCAATAGAAGTCTGGCTATAAGAAATATGGCCTCAGTAACTTAGACTAATTTGGTTTGATTGTTTTAAAAATTTTAAATATAGGGGATTTCATGTAGCCGCATGTGTATTTTTGTATCAAACTTGGCATCGTCATTGTACAGTATGATACAAATTGACAGATGTGACTAATATAAAATTGCCTTATATTCTTTATTCATTCAATTTTTTAAATAAATTCATAAAACAACATTTTCAATTCAATGCTTTTTTTTTGTTTTAAGTGTTTTACAATTGTACCTCATTATGACTTGTGTATGTGTTTGTAAAGCACCTTATGCACCATCTGTGAGATCCTGTATAAATAAAGTATACTTTATTGATTAGTTTTTATGACAATCAAAATCTAAACCAGAAATATCTTTCAATAAATAACCAAAGTCACTCAAATCAAGATGAATATTAAGCAGTTAACGCAGACCTATTTTGAATATAAAGTCATACACATTTAAAATTTCATTACAGGACAAAATAGACTGAATGAAAGCAAAATAACTAAAAACAACTAATATTAAGGGCCTATAGACTAATGATAAACATGTGTGAATGAAACAAAACACAACTCTGGGTATGTTTTTGATGAGGTAACATTATAACGAGGCTTAAAGTTCACAAGAATTAATTTTGTGCAATATAGGACCTTTAAGAACCAACTCCACTCTTGTATTAGTAAACCAGAGATACAAACATCTCTTTGATGAACAAGTGGTCATCTTAACTGCCCAAATCAACTTCTGTGTCCAGGAATAGCCCTATTTTTTTTTTTTTTTTTTAAAAGCCCTGTATAACCTTCAAATGGACAAAAAACTCAATCTGCTACTCTCTCTGATCTTCTCTCAGAGCAAAGTGGCTAACATATAAAGTCCAGTTTGACATTGTTTATGTTTTCATCCAAAGCGCTCCACTTTGTTTTCAGAGGTTGCAGTCTCCTCCATTGACAATGGACAGATCTCAGCAATGGTGACCACAACAGCTTGGGCTAAAAACAAGAATGAAAGAATAGGTTAAGTTTGTATATAACTCACCCGTGCATCACTCTCTGTTTACTTGCACACAAACATTTCTGGAGATTTCTGGAGTTGTCAGATTATGAAATTGAAATGCAAACCACAAAATGTAATGTGAGGGACTGTGATCAGAAAGAAATTGGATTACTAATCAAATTTAGCTGTTTATATGTGTTTTTAATAATCAAACAACTCCAAAAATCTCATAATAATCTGATTTGGAGGGCATATGTAACTGTCAAAATGAAAATAGAATAATTTTTGGTCAGTAAGTTAAAATTACATTTGTCAATTTGGGGACTTTTGGGTAATGGAGATTGAATAAGAGTGCTTTTAGGTCAGGGTTAGTCAACTACATTTTCTAGATGGCCAGATTTTTCAGAGGGTCATGGCCTCTGGGCTGGATAGGTGCACAACACGCTACCAGTTTTAGCACAATTTGGGGTTGCACAAAATATCTAGATTGGTTTCAATAATGATAATATAACAACAACTGATATTAACAATTCAGTTTTTGTGAAAAATAATATAAAGAAGTCTTTACCAACATTGCTCTGCCAAACGTATACTGAACCACAATTAAACTAGACTAGCACCAACCAGGCCTAAACCAGGACTAAGACACAATTAAACTAGGACTAAACCAGGACTATACCAGTAAGCAAGAGAAAAAAACATTTACCTCCACCAGGCCTGATTTGGCCCTCAGGCTTCAAGTTTAATGGGCCTGCTTGAGGTTATATCATGTTGGCCAGGAATGCTTTATAATATTATACCATATCATATAGTCATGATACTATTAAAATATACAGTTTATAGTTTTATAAACAAATGAAAAATTGCATTTTTGTTCCACATAATTGTACAAAATGTTAGGAAAATCAGAGGTGATAACACAATAGGAAAAGATATGATAGTTGTAGTAGTAGCCTATAAAACAGCAGCAATGGTGATAGCAGTAGCACTAATTGAAGCAATAGAGGCTTAGATTCAATATACTCTTCAACCCTACACATTATATATATGTTAAAATACTTACAGTCTTTCATCTTTTTTATCAACTTTGTTAAGCTATAAGATAAAAACACCATAATGGTCACGACGACTAAGACAAATCCAGCAATGACAACCATATATATCTTCTGCATCTCTGTAACATGGAAAATTTTAAAAAGGAGTTATAACACTTTTCACATTATAGCTGTGTTACTTCCATATTTGCTGTGTTACTTACCTTGTGACTGGCATATTGCATTGTGGGTTGTGTTACCAGCAAAAACCTCATCAAGTCCGTGGGCGCTGCACCTGTTAACAGGTAAGGATTGGACTGCGTTTGTGGCTTGTGAATTGACACGCAAACAGGAAATGTAATTGCTTACTGTGTTCTTGGGATGCAGATATTTTTCTTCTCATCATAGTATTCATGATCCAGACATATAGGTTCACATTCATATTTGAATTTAGTCAGTCTATTGGCAAAAACAGCTGTAAAGATAAGTTCAATAGTTAGAAATGAATTTTAAATCAAGCCCAGAAATTATGGGTGTTTTAATTGTTCAAAAATTCCCTCCTCCAGAAAAGCAGCTTTAAGTTGAGGAGTACCTGTCAGTATTTCTTGTTTATGTATCTTTGGTTGCATAAAAAAACAACAACAGCAGCAAACTAGGGTCTTAAGTAAACAATGACACCCAAACCAAAATGGACTGCATCCTTACCTAACCCTAACCCTACAATAATGAATTCTAGCTCTTGTAGTTAACTCTATTTTCAAATTTGTATAAAACTTTTATAGTACTGTTGTAGGTACATAATAAAAAAACATGTTTTGCATAGTTTGAATGGCAATTCTTACCTATTACCTTGCGTGTTTCCCCTCTGACACATTTGTCTTTCTCACAAGAAGAGCACAAATTGTCAGAACACAGGAAACCAATGCCACATGAACATTTAGCATTTGTGGTAGGAGTGCATTTCTGGGTGTACTCTGGAGAGACAGTACAAACCACATACACTTCTTGGTAAATTTATGACTTGGTTAATATAAAACTAACCTTTAAAACAGTTAATAATAGTGTTACCTTGTTCACAGGAGAGGCACTTTTCACATCGGTCAAAAACACTAGGGATATGAGAGAAGTGGCCTGAAGGACATCGTTTACAGTTCGTTTGGTTGGTCTCGGAGCAGAAACTAACCAAATATTCACCTATTGGAATACATTACAATTCATACACTAAAGTCAAAATAAAAACAAATAGTAAAGAAATGTCACCCTCACAACCACAGGAAGGATTATTTGTATTTTTTTAGGTCACAATAATTGGAAGAACTAAAAATGATTTTAGAAACAAATTAAGCAATTTCAAGTCAGCTGTATTTTTTGGGTGTTTATGTCACATTAACTGCACACATTATGAAAAGGTCACAATGTCAATAACTGAATAATTGTTAAAGCTGCACTATGTAAACTTTCTGGCAGTCATAATAATAATAATAATAATAATAATACCGTATTTTCCGGACTATAGGTTGCACTTTTTTCATAGTTTGGCCGGGGATGCGACTTATACTTAGATGCGATTTATATGTGAAATATATGTTTTTTTCTTCATTATTATGCATTTTTGGCTAGTGCGACTTATACTCCAGAAAATAAAATAATAAAATATAGATGTATTAGTTTAATGTCATACTGTGGAACATTCCTGGCAAAACAATAATGTTTCCATGAGTCAAGAAGGTGGTAGAGCCTCCACCAGAAAAGTTACATTAAGTTGTGATGTTTCTTTTACCTGCTATACTATATAAGTATAATAATTTTAATGACCAGTAATTTTGGAGAACATCACACTGTACAAATTCTGAATACTTTCTCTATCAAAACTGGTTAATTTCAAAATAAATATGCATAATATGAATCACATAGTATTTACCTGCAGGGCAAATGTTGCAGCACCGTCCATTGATTTCACGCTGTTGCTTGCTGCAGGTGAAGGTAAGTCTAGTTACTGTGAATACACAGAGGAGCTGGAGGTATAAGTATATCATTGTGGCCAGTGCTGAACTCGCCTCTCACTGTTTTATGTTTGCTTTTTCTGACGTCAGGCTGTGGTTTAGGCCAACTCACTACATTTAGGAAGTGGGAGGTAAAGGGGTAGAGAAGCAATGTATTATGCATGTGCTATTAGATCAATACGAGATAAGGTGAACTTTGCAATGAAAAAAGTAGGGAAAACCATAACATAAAAACATTAAAGATGTTATGTTAAAGGGGCACTATGTAACTTTTTGAGGAGCTGCCACTCGTGTGTCTCCATGGAGATGTTATTATTGCTTTGCTTGTTTCATGATATACAGATTTAAACTAATCTATCTTGCATTTATCCAATTATGGCCATTTTCATTGCTCAAAAACATGCATTCTTACTACGAGTGGGTTCCTCTCTCCACAGATCTGACCTGTAATTTGGCCTGGTAGGCTAGCCTGCTTGTCTCCATGGAGATAAGTTTAATTTCATACAGTGAAACATTCAAGGCAAAGCAATAACATCTCAACTGAGGTAGGTGGTGAAGCCTCTACCAGAAAAGTTAATATAATTACTATGAAAATACCAATTCAAAATAATAGTCTTGGAACACATAATGCTAATTCACTTACAAATGCTCCCAACAACAGACAGACAGTTATTTTTTTTTTTGTTTTGTTTTGTTTTGTTTTTTTTTGTTATTGCTTCTAGCAATGAAATAGCAGCAGAGGATGAACGATTCATTTGATCATTTATGGTCAGAGTCTTGAACATGATGATGCTGTTGTGGTGCGTGACTCAATTATAGTTGAGAGGTTCCTAGAAAATGTTTGAATGTTTATGAAATGTTATCGTATATTATTACATTATTATTGCAAATTGTAAATCAGAAAAAAATGGTAAAATAGAGCTTCAATAAATATTATATCATAAAAAAGCACAAACAAAAAATGAATACATTCTCAGGCTCCAACTGTAAGTCTCTATATGACAAGGTCTGACTTTTACTTTAATTTTGGTACTCAGGTTTTTCCATCAGTTTAAAAGTAGTGACGTCACTCTCTAAGCATCATAAATGTCAACAGTTACACTTCTTCTATCCACCACCCCACACACACATGCGCACGCTGCAAGGAGACTGTGGTCTGAGAAAGCGGTAACGCTGATGATACGATATAATGGTTAGGTGCTTGCATACTCATGATGACAGTGGTTAAGACAACAGTGATGATGTTGGAGTTTGGCATTGTGTTGAAAAATGTTATAGCAATTTCAGAGACATGGTTGTTTGAGGATCAATGTTCCCAGTTTCAGATTGAAGGATATAATGTGTAATTCATAAGTAGAACTTCTCAAAAAGGTGGGGTGTAGCTTTATATGTTGATAAAAATTTGAAAAGTAAGATAGTAAAAGACATGTGCTTAGTCATTGATAAAATTATGGAATGCGTTACTGTAGAAGTTGAAACTGAAAAATCAAAAAACATCATATTAAGTTGTATATATAGAAAGCCTGGCTCATGTATTGATACATTTAGGGAAAAACTGTATATTTACTTTTTTTAACTTTTTATTTTACTTGATCTATATGAGGGTTTAAATGACAGGAAAATGTTTTTTGTTTGTGGGGATATTAATATTGATTTACTGAATCCTCTGCAATTACTGAATTCATAAATACAATGTATAGCTTGTGTTTATCCGTCTATAACAAAACCAACTCACAATAACAAGAAATAGTGCAACACTGGTTGACAATATATTCACCAACGTTATAGAAAGTGAAATAACAAGTGGACTTTTAATAAATGATGTATCAGATCATCTACCAATCTTTACAGTCAAAAAGAAGGTCACAAAAATGCATAATGAAATAAAAACAGTCAAAATATATAAACAAAAAACTCACGAAACATTCAGTCAATTTAAACGTGACTTAATGGAGCAAAATTGGGACAATGTGTATGTAGATAATGTAAATACAGCATATGAGGTTATTCTGAAAATCTTTTGCTCTGTTTATGAAAAAAATTGTCCTTTAGAGTTGATTCAGAACTTTAAACAGTGACATGTGGCCTCCCCCAGGGGTCAGTATTGAGCCCTTTGCTCTTTATCCTTTATATTAATGATATATGTTTGGTTCCAAAAGCCCTACACCTTATATTATTTGCAGATGATACAAATATAATACATTGTGGCAATGATTTAGAAACAGTAATTGAGGAGGTAAAAAAAAGAACTAAAATTGCTGAAAAGCTGGTTCGACTCAAACAAATTAACTTAAAATCTAACGAAAACTAAATACATAGTATTTACAAATAGTCAAACAGATGTGAACAGGAATTTAATTATTCATAATACAGTGATAGAGCAAATAAAATCAAATTAATTTCTAGGAATAATAATCCAAAATAAGATAAATTGGAAAAGTCACATACAATTTATAAAGACAAAATTATGTAAATCTTTAGCAATTATATGAAAAGTAAAAGAATACTTGAACGAAAAAACATTGTTCATTTTGTATAGTTTGCTGATACTTCCGTACATGACCTACGGTGTGGAGGTGTGGGGAAACACATATCAAACAAATATCATTCATATTACTATTGTCCAAAAACGAGCAATGCAAATTGTGAACAAAGCCTCTCATAGGGCTCATACAAATGATTTTTTTATCCAAAAAAACAAAATGAAATTCAAGGACCTGGTAGATTATAGAACTGCACAATTTATGTATAAAATTAAGAATAAACAATTACCATTTCATATCCAAGATCTTTTTAAAAATCGAGATAGTGCTTATAATCTTCGAGGGCATGATGTATTCAAAAAAACAAGTGTTAAGTGTAAAACAGCACTGCATTTCAGCTATTGGAGTAAATGTTTGGAACAGGTTAGATGAAGATATTAAAAACTGTAGAACTTTGAGCCGTTTCAAAAGTTTGTATAAAAAGAAAATTATAAATTCATGCAGTGACATTGAATGCTGAATTATGTTTTTGTTTTTTTTCTTTTTAATACTGTGTACATTGTGAATGTAGCAGCTCTTTATGTTTAGCATAAAAGGGGTAGGTGTCATAAGCTTAGGCTTCTGCCTATTCCTTTTTCAGACTTTTGTGTATTTTGATTTGTTTCCTTGACTTAAGACAGAAATGTCTGGAAAAAAATAAAATAAAATAAAGATGATGAAGATGATGATGTCTTGATCAGAACTACTGTAGCAGTGGTGCTGATTCAGCCCTAGTTCTTACCTGTAATAGGACTATTATAGGCTTTAGAACCTGGGGTACTTGGAAAGCCAGATATTTTTTCATGTGATACTAAGGTGGAAAGGAGAAAGATTAGCTATTCATATATGTAGCCTTGTATGTGCACTTCCTTATATGAACTCAATTAGAATAGGCACAGCAAAATGGGAACAAAGTACTAGATATGTAAGGAAAGTTTTTAGGCTGCATTAACACAGAGAATGCCTTATCTCGTCAGATCTCGGAAGCTAAACAGGGTTGGGGCTGAATAGTGCTTGGATAGGAGACTGCTGGGAATTCCAGGTGGCACAGTAGAGTATCCTGGCAATGTGTCACCTACCTTGCCTAGTATTCATGTGGTGTGTGAGTGTTGGTGCTGGTGGTCGGAGGTGGGAATGGCAAAGATTGCGGTTTACCACCAAGTGAAAGGTGTTGGGTGTCTTGAAAGGCGCCATATAAATAAATTATGCATTAATACAGGGTTTGCAAAATAAATGAAAGTGAAACGATATAGTAAAATCTAACTAACTGACTTTATGTGCTTCCTCTGATTGCTGTGGGGAAAATCTGTGAGCGGTTTAATATGAAACTCCACAGTGCTGACGTCACTGTTTCATATGTGCACTCAAAACATGACAGGAAATATGTGAGTGAAGAAATATTTACTTTAAGGGGACGTCCCTGAGCACCAATCAAATACAGAGGCACGTTTTCATTCCCACACAGTTAGGTCACCCCCAAGGCAAGAACATCAATATCAACATAATATAAGTATTCATTTATTTCTCAGTAAAATGTCAGTTACCCTTGTATCAAAATGTATAAAAAGCATCAATACAGAAACATGCAACGTAGATTTATCAGTCATCACAAACACATAACATTTCTAAACGATAGAAAGTAATGTAATACTACTACTACTAAATACTAATACTATTTTCCAAAAAATACTATTTGCCTTAAAAAGATTAAAAATAATAATAATAATTTTTAAAAAAAATCAACACTCATGTTTCACAGTTCATAAAATCTGTGTTGGTAGGTTTTTATAGTGGCTCTCTACATCAAAACAGACAGTTGTTCAATGAGATGAAGGCCGATATGACTCATGGTACTACTTTAGAATAACTACACCTTAATTCGTCTTAATAAAGCTTGAACAAAGACATAAAGAACATAATAGTTTATTAAGAATGGTTTAAGCTTAGTAACTACTTAATTAAGAAGTTAAGAATTAGGGCTGAGGTATTAATTAATTATTACTTAATTAGTCACTAAGCCTGAATCATCCTTAAAAAAATACCTGTTCATTATGGATTAAGTCTTTGTTCATGCTTTATTCAGGCAAATTAAAAGTGTAGTGTTAACTGACTTTTGAAAAATGATGCCGAAATTCCATTCTTCAACAGTTTATTCCACCTGTCTTTTAGAGCCACTGGAAAAGGCTTCAAGAGTTTAGTCTTATTTCTGTTCATTCTTACGGTTCCTCTTGGTTTTGTTTGAGAGAATCCTGGCTGCCATCTCCACTTTCCTCCACTGGGATGCGAAACGAAGCGTCTCTAGCTGTAATATCATTTTAATATTAGTTCATTCATGTCTTTTGGTATATAGTTACATGAAATGATTTGTGTACATACTTTGCTCTGATGTCCTCTTCATGCGTGGCAGTGTATTTTGTTTGCAGATTAAAGCCATCAGTACTAGTAATGCAAAAGTCACAAGTACAACGCCCACAACTGCAAAAATTCAAACAAATCATGATGAAAAAAAGGTCCTATATTAGGCGTATACAAAATGGGCTCTTGTGAGCTTTAACCTATGTTAGAATGTTGTTACCTCCTCTAAAACATACCCGGAGTTTTCATTCACACATGTTTGAGTAACCCTTTATTATTAGTCTGTTTACATCTCCAAAAGCTCAAAATTCTCCGTTCCACCTTGTGATGTCATAAAGCAGTAGTTTCGAAGTTAACAGCTACCTTTTACCTTTTGCTCAGTAGAGGCTGGCAATTCCAGGGCTGAAATCATCCAAATAATTCTAGTGAAGGTGTATGGAGTTTAAAAATACAGTGGAGCACTTCCTGTATTACCACATGACATCACAAGGTGGAACAGAGTGTTTTCTGTTTAAAAGAACTCAGTTTAAATGAATAATAAATAAATAATAAATAAATAAATAAATGTGTGTATTAAACATGTGTGAATGAAACAAAACAACTACAGGTATGTTTGTGATGAGGAAACAACATTAGAACATAGATCAGAAAATAGCGTAATATGGACATTTTAAACTAAATCATCTGAGGTCCAAGAAATACTTAAAGGTGCACTATGCAGCTTTTCTGGTGGAGAGTCTGCCACTTGCTTGCCTTCATGGAAATGTTGTTGCTTTGGCTGGAATGTTCCACAGTATGGCATTGAAATTACTGATCTATTTATTCTGTTACAGGGGTTTTCATTGCAAAACATATCTTGAAAGACACGCATTCTAACAGTAGGCTCACCTCTCCACAGATCTGACATGTAACCTGGCCTGATGGCATCTGGAGATAGATATGTTTAATGCCATGATGTGAAAAATTCCATGCAAAATAATAATAAGAAAATAAGCTCATCGCGGATCATAAGTGCACCTTTAAATGTATGGGAAAATGTTTGTAACTTGAAATAATCTTGCTATAGTTTTTTTGTTGTTTTTGTTTTTTTTTTAACAAAAGTAAGTTAAGATTTTGCAAGAATTATATTAGCCTAATTAATCATATTTTACCAATACTGGAGGTGGGTGAATGCCTCGTCCACCCCTGCCCCTGATGGCCAGTGGTGGTAGAAGTAGTAGTTGTAATAGTAGTTGTAGTAGCAGTAGTAATGTTGGGAGCAAGTTCTTGAGTTGCAGTCCCCTCTTCTGGCCGTGGGGAGATCACAGCAGTCATATGTTTTTGGATGGGTGTAGTGGCTCTAGTTGGGCTCTCTTTTTCTTTCACACACACTGTAAAAATAAAAACAGTTTGTCAGTAGAGACTGACCAATTAAAAAAAAAAAAAGTCACCAGTTTTCACAGCTCAAGCTCATTTTCATTACAAAGTCTAAGTTCATTAACATGTCCAGTACTGTATATAAATGTGGCACTAACGGCATGTGGCAAGCACTCTCACGGTAAGGTCCCATATCCTAACTGTTGCGTTTGCATGATCTTTCTTCTTTTGCTTCCCAAAAATGGAATACATTTCAAGGACATGCAAAACTGGATACATTGGTGCCGCTAATGCACTTTCATAATCTGGTGATACATATTTATAATCACACCTGCACCTGTTTTTGATATTTTAAATGGACCTATGTTATTTGTTTTGTTTGTTTTTTGTTTGTATTTTTCTGTATTTTAACCAGGGTGCCTTTGTTTGTATTTTCTGTATTTTAACCAGGGTGCCTATGAAAAGCAGAGTCTGAGTGCTCTCACTGTGCTCTCCTTGTATAAATACAGATAAATGAAAGGACTGGTCAGATTCAGCTTCCTTAGTAATTTCTTCTGTACTCTTCTGTCAGTGAAGTCACAGGATTGAAATATAAAACATAAATGTCTAAACAAATATATCTAACGTGCGTCCAAAGCAAGTCTGTCTGAAAGACAAGCAAGTCTGAAAGTATATTTATGTATTTATATTCTATAATAATATATCAATGAAAAATATAGAGTGTTAACTTATCGCGATACTAATTATGATATTATTGTATATCATAATTGTATAATTGTGTAACTAATTGTAATTATGTAACTAATTATGATATTATTGTAAAGGCCTGTGTCCCAGTTAATATCACATTACTCAAGTCACAAATATCAAAAGCCAAACGATTCAGATTATGTCAAGTCAGAATCATTTGTGTTATAGGTTAAATATTAGAACGTTTGAAATCGAACAGATTCATCAAAATTTAACAATGTCATGCATAGTGACTTTAAATAACAAAAACAAGACATACCTTTACTTTGTAGAGTAAACCCAGTGGGACATTTACAGGTGGTTGAGTCATTTTCCTGGGGAACAAAATTGTCCCGACATTTGCATATGGTGTTTTGTTCTAATGTGCATCTATGCCAAACCTCACTTCCCATGTCTAGAACAAGAATCAGTAAAAAGGTGTCCACTTCAATTTCAAAAACAACATATGGAAATAATGACTTACCTTCGTAACATTTTTGACATGGTAAACAAAACTGGGACTCGGTTTCTTGAGATTGGAAATAGCCATTTGGGCAAGGAACACATGTTGTGGGTCTTTTTGGTGCCATCTGCACCATATGGCCTACAAAATGACAAACGTAAATTGGATGTAAATTTGTAGATTATGTATAGAGTGCTGGAACTAGTCCATAATTATCACTGTAAAGACATTACAAAAGCGATCAGTTACTGGCTTAGAGAATCCTTCTATTGTTTTGCAGTATCACCGTATTCATATACTCACATACTTAAAGATTAGTAACTTTATAGTGTAGGCTTCACCACCAGCTTGTCTCCACAAAGACACTGTTTTGCTTTGCCTTAAATGTTCCATGGAATGGCATTAAACTTATATTTAACTCTCTCCAGACAAGCATATGGTGTCATCTGTGAAGAGCCCGCTCACAGTCAGAGCACATGTTGCGAACCAGAAAAGTTACATAATGTTTAATGTAATGTAATAATTGTAACCTAGACATGAAAACAACATTTTGCTTAACACTAGCATTGTATGGAATTTGACGTGGCAAGTGTTTAATTGCAGCTGCCATTTTTAAGAAAAGGATACCGATGATAATAATACGGTTACAATGCTCCAACTCTTATAGTGCTGCCTACGTTGTATAGTTGAATATATTTTAACGGCTTAAGGTAATATAGAGGTACCTCAAGTTTAAATACCACTGTTTCAGTGATGTTTAATGAAATAATCTTACCTTTTGGGCATCTGACAGCATCTGAATCCTTTATTTGTGCATAAAGGACCCAAATGAATGTTACAAACTTGAGAAACCACATGTTCAGTGTTCAAAAGCACAGGTGGCTGATGCTTCCTGTGCGCACACCAAAGAGAGACAAAATGAGATCTCTAAACTATAACCTGTTGAAATGTGTTATGTAATGGATTTTTCTCAGTGGTTATATTGTTTATCGTAAGTCTGATTCATGATTATCTGAAGTGGAAACATCTAAATGAGCAAGAATACCACAATACGGCACAATATGCAAATGAACGGTGGAAATATCAACAACTGAAATGTCAAAAACAACTGAAAAGCTCAAAACCTGTTACCTGACCTACCTGAGCTTGTGTATGGTTGTATCATATCTTTTGTGGTGGTCAAGTTTGAAATATATTGTGCTAAAACTCCATGTGTACAAATGTAAATAAAAAAGACTAAATAAACAAATAATTAACAGCAACAATATTTCCACCCACCATTCATATATGGTGGGTGGAGTCTGACTCAAGAACTAAATCTGAACCTTACTGAGCAAAACATCAAATTTACCTCAGAAGAGCATTTATTGTTTTGTTTGTCTTGTTTTTACTTTGTTTATGTATTGTTTGGTTTGTTGTTTTTTTTTTTGTTGGTTTTTTTTAATGAAATATTCCAATTCAATCCTGATTATTACTTAAGCAGCTGTAAAAAATGCAATCCTATGTCAAACATTATTATATGCTGTATTATTATAACTGTCCACCAAAAGGAGCCCTCACAATTATGCCAAATTCATATAAAAATCACTGCATAACATGATAATAATGTCTAATATATTCTAATACAATTATTTTTTTGTTTTTTGTTTTTGTTTTGCAGTAATCGATGGAAATGTCTTGGAAATGTATAATTGCTTTCTGAATCTTATACTAATGGGTAAAATCCATTCTGCTAAGTCTGTGTTCATTTAACATTGTCTGAACTGTCTTGGTTTTACATTGGAAAAAAAAGGCGGTAAGAACTATCAAAAAGTATGCACCTTTACTTTGTTCTGTCAGTAAAAACACTGCAGCCTGGTGCTCTGCAAATGGAAACAACCACATTTTCTGATTATTCTACAAGATAGAACAACACAGGGCACACAGCGGTTGCAAAAACACCTCCACTTCAGTTTCACAGATGTTCAAGGTGTGGTATGGTATAAGTGACTGAAATCTAACACACCATAGACAGCATTTGTTTTCCATTCTCTTCAGAAACAAATGTCTAGACTTATCTCTCTAATAAGCATGAGCAATACGGCAAGAATTAATCTGACAATATTTTTTCTATTGTCACTGATAATTAAATAAAGTCATCTGCTTCCTCTGAAAGTTCACACTTTACTGTGATTGGTTAAATCCAACTGTCACTCACTGTGTTTTACAGAGGCTAATTAATAGGAGAAGTCTAGTGTCTATGTTTAAGAAGACAGCTGCAAAATAGCAGATCATCACAGAAATTAGATCAATTTCAACGCCACAGAAATATATTTATAATTTATCTCTTGAAAGAATGTTTGTTTTCTGGTGTACATTTTGAGGAAATATGAACTATCATAGTATATGAACTGCTAAACATATACAACAAACAGTCTAAAGCATTTCAGAACTCAGAGGTCTCAGGTTTCGTACTTAATAAGGTCAGATAGTTTGTTGTTTGCATTGGAAGTTATACTGCTTAAAAATTGCAGTTTACATGATTTGTTAATTGCGACCATTCTAAGTGCCATTTCAAGTGAGTTGCATATACAGTATGTTACTGCCCCAGTGCAAAAGCTCTGGAAGAAGCTACAGATTGATCCACAATGTAAGAAGATCAAGATTTTTTTTTCAATGCTTATGTTATAAGAAAAAACAATAGAATAAATAAAAGGATGAATACAAAAATTCTAATAAATAAGATGCACAATACTGAAAAGTTTTAAAGAAATACATAACGCTATTTGTAGCTGGTTGTTTTCAATAATGTGTCTTTTTTTTTTTTTTTTATAAATAAACTTCTAAATTTTGAATTTGGTTAAAAACAAAACATTTTAGTGGAGTCCATCAGAGAGCAGGTGCCAGCCATGAGTGCCCAGGTAAACACAGCCCAAACGCAGCAGAGACAGTTTGGATGGGGCCTTAGAGCTGCAGCAGAGCAGGTGCTGAAGGTTTTGATTCAGTTCATTTTCATATGACCAGTGGAAGAGGGGCTCAGTCCACAGAGCAGTTTCAGACCCACCAGGACTTTCTTTGGTTTTAGTTCAGTTCATGTTTCTCAGTGACGCAGCCATGTTTAGACAGTCTTTAGACAACAGCAGAAGAAGAGCCAATCCGGGTCATGTGAACATTCAGTTCAGAGCTGGAGAGAGAGGCACCCAGAGAGTCACTGCACTCAGACCACAACCCACCTGGCATAACAGACCATTAACCCATCTCAAATCCACCTCAGTCAAAAGAAAAATCTATTCAAGTTTTCACCTCAAAATGTGTAAATAGTTTTGCATCAAAAATCAGCATCTATATTTAAAATATCCCAAATTCAAAGTGAGGAAAATTTAATAAATAAAAAGATACATTTCAGCATGATCTAATTAAATAAAAAAAACATCTAAACAAGTCTATTTAAATAGTGCTAAAATAAAATCATCACTGTCAGATAAATTTAAAAATATTGATCTTTCTTTGTGTTGAACAAAACATTATTAATATTAACACCATAAACTTTAATCTTGCAAAGTTTAGGTTTGGTTAAAATAGAAACTAAAGTCTAATTACATTGTTGGGATAATTATTTAGTAAATTCCCTTCATTTGAAATTGATCACATACTCACAAATATTGGAGAAAAATATTTAAATCATTTATCTATAATTTTTGGTAAAGAAAGTTTGTTTGGCAAATTTGAATATGGTTTAGATTATATTGTATAACCATGCTTGTTTATGTGTTATGCTTCTACATTTCATTTTTTTTTTTTTAGCAAGAGATATTTACAAATCTGGTGAAATTCAGTTTTAGTGGAGTCACAAGCAGCACTGACAGTTGTTACAATGTTCACTGTTTTTGGTAGAAATATATTGTCCTAACAAACCTCTGATCTGCAACTCTCTCACCCACTTTAAAAACTCTCTCGCCCAGTTTAAAAACTTTTTTGTCTTTCCTATGTCTAACAAAAGTAAATCAGTCCATGTTTCTTCTGTCATAGTAGTATATTAAATTTTGTTTTTACATTGTTCATTTTGCAGTGGTGGAGGAGCTACAATACTGTTGCAATTAAATATAGACAGAGACCAAAAACTTTATTTTCACAAAAAATTAAATACTAAAGTGACCACTATTCAGGAAAAATAAATGGAATCACTATATAAGTTACTGCAATTTTTTCTTTAGGTGAAAGATCGAAAAAAACAAAACAAATGTTGACAGGAGGACACTGGGGCATAGGAAAGAGGAGAGGGAGGGGTGAAGAGCAGGGAAGAGAGAGTACGAAAGGCGGGATGATAAGACTCTGGCATAATATCTACTTGAGGAGAAATAGCAAAAATTGTAATTGAGTAAAAACTCAATAATAAAAACTCATATATGACTAAAATATATGACTCAGGGACAGTTCACACTTAATGTAGTTCATTAAACCTAGTCAACAAACAGAAACTGTAAACAAATAGGTGTGTTAGTTTTAGTGCAGTTAGCTGCTCCCATCAGACAGATAGATATAAGGTAGTGTCCACCAGCAATCTGGCCAGAACTGAAGAAGCTGAAATGTCTTCACTGAGTGATTACGTAGACATAATCTTGTGAACAAGATTTTTTTTTTACATTTCTTTTTAAAGCTATAGAACCTCACAGGCTATGTAGAATAATAATTTATGAAATAATACTGACAAAACTCAACTGTAAAATTAATTCAAAGTCGCCATATGCAGCCTGACCTTAAACATTTTATATCAATGGTTCTCAAACTTTTCACACCAAGTACCACATAACACTGTTTTATACTATTCAAAGATCTATGCACGATTGATTGATTGATTATGTGTAAAACACATTTTAACAAGATAGAAATCTGTATAGACTGCTTGCTCACTGAAGATTGTCAGTTTGATCCCCACTCATTCCCACCAGTGCATTGTGGTTGCGTCCTTGAGCAAGACCATTATTTTTTATACTGACTGAGTGCTGCTTAAAAGTGCACTATATGTACCTTTTCTGGAGGCAATCAGCCACCTGTTTGTCTTCATAGAGATGTTATTGCTTTGCCTGAAATGTTCAACAGCATGGCTTTAAGCTTATCTAGCCTATCTCCATATTCAAAAAACGATGATGCCGCCAGTGGAGAGCCAACCCCGCTCACAGTTTTTGAGGAAATAAACAGAGCTGAAATTGAATAAAAGTAAAATAGAGACGTTATACTGAGGAACATTGCAGGCAAAGCAATACCATCTCCATGGATAAAAGCAGGTGCACCCGTCTCCACCAAAAAGTTCCATAGGCTTCTTTAAGTACAATTTGCTGTTGGCGGCGCTATCAACTCAGATACAGAGCTTCAGCCACAAAGAAGAATCTCTCACGACATGCCGTAAATCGACTCTGAGAGTGAAACCGATACCGATGTTGTTTTGCTTGTTGTTTAAACCAGAAACTCTCTAATTACTTCAGTCCAGTAAGTGCAACGCTAACCCTGACTTCGAGATTGTACCTTTCTTTAACAGAATGAAGTCATAAATTAGATAAAACTTGCATATTATTCGGAGTTTCCTTTGTATCATAGAAGCTCTCTGTTACAGCGGGTTTGTCCGGTGAGTCTGTCCCGTCAAAGCGATGCTGGTCACCGTCTTCTGTGCACCCAGGGACCGTCCCGAGACCATCTTTTCCCTGGACGTGTCCCCGGAGCTGGAGCTCAGAGATTTCGTGGCACTTTGTGAAATAGAGTCGGGCATCCCTGCGGCAGAGATCCAGGTGAGGAGCAGCCACAGAGCTAACAAAGCTAATATAGCCTTTTAGCCCCTCTGCTAGCATGAATCAGATTGTTTTGATCGATTTCATGCTGGATGCAACTGTGACAGTTGTGTGTAATGAGAGTACAGAGTCTTATCAAAATTACGAGTTATAATAACTATTCTACTTTATTATTACACTTTATTTTATGAGATGAAATTGCTTTGACTCCTCACACAAACAAGATGATCTTTTCGCTTTCTTTTTGTCAAATAAAACTAGAAAAGTATATGCATAAATAAATGGAGCTACATTGTAAAGTTGCTGCTTTTGTTGCCACAAATTTTGTGTCTTGTATGTTATGTGTAATCTTGCTATTATAAAATGCAATTCTATATTTTCAGATAGTCTATGTAGAACAGCAATTAAAAGACCCCACCCGTGCCTTGGGGAACTATGGAGTAAAGGATGGAGATGTGGTGGAGCTCAGACAAGCTGAGCGACGACCGCCACCCACGCAACCAGCCTTTCCAGGTATAATGCAGTCTAATATACTACATGGTTGTTAATATTTCAAGGTTGAAGTCCTTTTCCCTCTCAATAAAAATAAATCATATTTAAAAGAGGATACATCCTATTCTAACATATTCATTTGGCCCTTGTATAATTTTCATTAGGCTTGAAACAACTAACTTCTGCATTACTGATATTTTACCAATAGAAAAACGAGGCTTTAACTAATAGTAAGAATTAACTACAGTGAAGCTTGCTAGATTTGGTCAGATCAACCTTGGTCATAAATATGACACTTGGACCAGGTTATAGTATAGTTTGTATTTCTGTGTCTTATTCACCCTAATACCTTTTCCTAAAACAGAGTGCACGTTAACATGTTGCTTGTGCCTGTAGGTCTGCCCCACATTGACTTCCGCTCCATCACTGTCCCGGGCACCTCGGGTTCAAATAACCAGCGTAATGCGCCTGTGAGGCCTCCACAGCAGCCGCAGCGTAGTGCACAGCCTTCCACACCCATGGCCTTCCGCGGCTCCTCTTCTCAGGGGCTGGACGACCCTGCCTTACTCCAGCAGATGCTGTTAGCCAGTCCACACGAGCTGTCCCTGCTCAAAGAGAGGAACCCACCACTCGCAGAGGCCCTGCTCAGTGGAGATCTAGGTGAGGTTTATGAATAGTCTAGAAACTTTTAACCACACACTCCTTTTTATCGGTCAATCATTGTCATGCTTGACTGACCACGCTCTGTTTGTAGTTTCATTTTTTATTTTCACCATGTATTTTAGATTGAGTACTGATGTGATAGTACGTCCTTTGTTATAATGAAATGTTTTCTTTTTCAGAACGATTTACAAAGGTGTATTTGGAGCAACAGCAGGACAGAGCCAGAAGAGAACAAGAACGAATCAGACTTCTCACAGCAGATCCCTTTGATTTAGAAGCTCAGGCTAAAATTGAGGAGGACATTAGGTATGTATCTCAGTTATTCATGTTGCAAAAGGGTTTTATGGTTTTTCTCCAGTTTTGCTTATCTTTTTTCACATCAGACAGAACAATGTAGAAGAAAATATGACAATTGCTATGGAGGAGGCTCCAGAAAGTTTTGGTCAAGTAGTAATGCTTTACATCAACTGTAAAGTCAATGGACATCCAGTAAAAGCCTTTGTTGACTCAGGTAATAAAATTAATGCTGTTTCTGCAGTAGCTCAAATGCATGTTGTCTTCAGTAATTTAATCACTGTCTTTGACTTCAGGAGCTCAGATGACCATCATGAGTCAAGCCTGTGCCGAGCGCTGTAACATCATGCGGCTGGTGGACCGGCGCTGGGCTGGCATTGCCAAAGGAGTGGGCACCCAGAAAATCATCGGCAGGGTCCATCTGGGTATGTTTAACATCGGTGGTCAGATAATTAATCAAATTGCAATTACCATGTTGTAAATGTCTTTGAGATATTATGTCCTGAGCATAGTACTAAATTTTTCCCAGTCTCCCAGTGGACTGACGAAGCAAGGCTGCCGATCTGCGCCATTAGCCCCTCTGACCACGACCAACACTCACGCATACACCACATTCATACTAGGCAGTAGGCAATGTGGGTGAAGGGTCTTGCCTAAGAACACAACAACAGTTTTTGCCACTGGCGCCCCACTGTGGCACCTGGTATTCCCAGCGGTCTCCCATCCTTTGCTTAGCTTCTGAGATTTTACAAGACGATTTTACGATTAGGCTTTGATATTTCAGTGATATATTGCTACTAATTTTATATTTCTGCATCTATTTAGCTCAGGTCCAGATTGAGGGAGACTTTTTGCCTTGTTCTTTCTCCATCCTGGAAGATCAGCCAATGGATATGCTTCTGGGTTTGGACATGCTCAAGAGACATCAGGTATCTCATGAGCCCTTGTTCAGTATACAGTAACTAAAGGTGATGTAAACTTTAATTGAAATGTTGAAGTAATTTGTCCCCTTTTTGTTTTTGCAGTGTTCTATTGACTTGAAAAAGAATGTGCTCTTAATAGGCACCACCGGCACAGAGACTCGATTCCTAGCGGAGGCAGAGTTGCCGGAGTGTGCCCGCCTGGCATACGGAGCAGAGGGCAGAGAGGAGGCCCGTCCAGAGGAGATTGCAGACAGGGAATTGGCGGAGGCGCTGCAGCGGTCCATCCAGGAGAGCGGTAAGGAGCTAGTCTGAACTTTAGCTGCTTTTTCCTCTGCTTTTTTAGTTTAGTTAGAACGACATCTGCATGAAGCTTTTTACTCTGTTTTATTTATGCACATCATTGGTTTCTGTAGAACAAGATAAAAAGCCTCTGGGCATCATAGTGTGTAAGAAGGCAGCTAATTTAGAAGTGATTTAATTTCTATTGGATCGGGGATCTGAGTTTGTAGTTGTATTAGGTAATGACCGTAGTTCCATGATTTTATTCCCCTACACACCAATAAAAATGTAGTAAATTGTTCCTTGCCCTTGCTCTTAGGAATTGCCCTGATTGCATCTTCTGATTGCAACTTTACTAGTGGGGGGTCCACCACTTGATGTTACTGGTTTGAATGTTCCATAGTATGGAATTAAACCATCTATTGTTTTTGTTGTTAAAATAATATCATCAAATAACATGTATCAATTCAATGTTTCAATTCAATTTTGTTTATGTGAAGCACTTTGGGTAACTTAAGTTGCATTTGAAATGTGCTATACAAATAACAACAAACAAAAACAGATATACATAAAATACAACACATAGGCAATAAAACAATAAAACACTGAGATATCCTGCCTCGCTAGTATTAAATGCCAGGCATTAGTCTGGTCTTAAACTGCTCTACAGACTGAGAGGATCTGACAGACAGCGGGAGGCTGGTCCATAGTGTGGGTACTGCAACAGAAAAGGCTCAATCTTGTCTGGTTTTGAGCCTGGGCACAGCCAGCAGGAGCTGGTCAGCTGGAGTATGGGGCTCCAGTAGCTCTCTCAAATATAGAGGACCTATAGAATGCAGACATTTAAACACAAACAGTAACATTTTAAATTTCACCCGATATGAAATAGGGAGCCAGTGCAGGTTGCGCAGCAGAGGCGCGATGTGCTCTTGTCTCCTAGTTTTTGTGAGCAGATGAGCTGCAGTGTTCTGGACATTTTGCAGGCACAAATGGTCCAGCCCCACATGTAAACTATTACAATAATCCAGGAGCTTGAAGAGCTTTTTCAAAATCTACCTGTGGAAGGTAGGGCTTTACTTTGGCAAGGAGTCTCAACTGAAGGAAGCTGTACTTGTCCAGCTTGTCCAGTTTGAACATAGAATGTTCACAGATCTGACCTGTAACATGGCCTGTATGTTTAATGCCATATCGTGTAACATTTCAGGCAAGGTAAAAACAACTCCATGGAGACAAGCAAGTGGCACACTTTATAGAGCACCTTTACGTCTGCCATTGCCAAACATTACTTAAATATTAAATATACAGTTCTGGCATTGATATTTAGCTTAGTAATTGACAATAAGTAACTTCCATATACTTCCATATATTTCTGTCAGTTGTTGAGGCTGACTCTTTTCACCTCATGAAAAGGCTGACAGTGTTGCATGCCGTGTGACCGCTAACTCTCTCGTCCTTTGCATGATGTGTGTGGTGTGTGCCTAACCTGAGCAGGACAGCACTGATGCACTGGAGGCAGCAGGAGAGGGCCCTACCAACAAGGTACTGCAAAAAACAACCAACCTACGACCAGTGCTAAGGCCATTGCTGTTTATTTATTTCATTTCCAGTTTATTTTGCTGCTGTTTCTATGATTGATGTTGTAGTTTTACTTTCTGTTTGCTCAGTAGTTTGGATAGATCTTATCTGATTTATATTGCCCCTGAAACAAAACAATTTATCTCAGTGTGGTACTATACTTTGTAAACTGTTTTAAGTTTAAAATGTGCATATTATTGTCTTTTGTGTTTCAAGCTTTCAATGCTAACAAAATAGTCAATTTAAATAATTTGTGTAGTGGCAAATTATACATGCAAGTTTGATTTAGCTGCAACTATCTACTAACAACTTTTGGCTTTCCTAAAATACGATACATACTCCAAGGCAATGTCTTAAATATCACAAAAGGAAAATCCACAAATGTTGAAACTGATTAGTTCTACTTGGCCATTACAACAAAATCTGCACACTTAAAATTTTACCTGTTCCCCATCTCCATTAAACATAATAGGCATTTACAATGTGTGCTATTCAGTAATAGTAGCTCACTATTACCATTTTGTGTAAAGCAATACTTTTGATGATGACAGACACATAATGCACTGAATAGTCTGATAAACAAAAGTCTTTTAAAGCACATAAAGGCCAATGTAAGGTCTACAGGTTCAGGGGCAATACACTGTTAGAGCACTATTTTGATTTCATTGATTTAATAAATATGGGTATTAATTTTAATCAAATGTTTCTTAAATCAGATTAGGGGTGGGTGATATGCCAAATAATTAATATCACGATTTTTAAATGTTATCACATTTCATATACATTTTAGTATCTTTATATTGCCTTGAAGAGGTAATTGAGTAAACCAAAGTAATAAAGTTATTTGCTTCAGAAAGATTATTGCTGTAGTAGTTTAAATCCATCTTTCACACGTTAAACAGAAAATTGAATCACAATATGACAATTTCACCAAAATACTTCAGATTACCATGTTTATTGCCATATCACCCAGCCCTTAATCACATGGATCACGGTGTATTCTAGCTCTCTAATTAATTTCTGTCTTCTTGTAGACACTGCAGATGGACAAACTACCTCACCCCAGCTCCCGACTCCAGTCTCATTACCCAAAACTTTAAACCAAATGTCATCCACTTATTCAGAGAAACCCCCAAGTCCAACCCCTGGTCCATCATCCATGGTCCCTGTAGATTCAACCTCATCAACGGGTCAAAACCAGGATTTAAACCAACCTGGACCATCTCAGAGCCATACTACCCATCAGATTGACTCCAGTGTGCCCCCCACAGCTACTCCAATTACTACAGATGCCCTCCCCACATCTCCCATGTCTACAGAGATGGAAGGAGAAGGATCGATAACAGATCAGGTATCAACTGATGACATAAAAAGCACCACAAATCCAGAGCTTGAATTGTCTCCAGTGCAGCCAATGGAGCAGGAGGCGCTAAGTGCAGATGCCCCACACCAGCCCGACTCTGTAGAAATGGCGCCCCCTTCTGTCAGTGAAGGGAGTGTGCCTGAATCGGAGCATCGCACTCGCTCCAATAGTATCCCGTCGTTGGCTGCAGCTTTGAAAGAGCTACATGAGCTGATTGTGTCAAATAAGTCAAGTGACGCCTCAACTTCTCCACCTCCACACCTTCCTGTACCGGACAATCCCGAAACATGCCAAACTGAATCATCTTGTACTGCCATTTCTCAAACAACTGATGCCAAAGTTGACCATCATACTACTAATACTTCTACTATTACTACTACTACTACTACTACTACCGCCACTGCTGTATCAGATGAGGGACTATCTGATTATGTAGAGTTATCAAGCAATGAGGACGATGTAGAAGTGGAGATGGGAGAAAGTTTAGAACAACATAAAATACAGCAATGTCATGAGGAAGAGACAAGTGTACAAGATATAACAGATTTAAGCAATGTTCCTTTATCTGAGGTTGGTCAAGAAATAGTAAGTGATGATCATAATAGGGAGCAAGACGTAGCTGAGGAAGAAAGGGCTGCTAGCAATAACAACCTACAAACTGTTAGCCCTTTAAACTTGGAAAATGAGCAAAATTCCATTGTTTCAGACCCCACCCCAGTCTCTCCCCAAGAAGACCCCCTAGCTTCTGTTTTAGCCCGTCTTTCATCTCAAAGCGTAACTCCACAAACCGTAGTGGGACGTTTCCCCATAGAGCACATCCAGAGGATCCAGGCAGCTGGTTTTTCCGCTCAGGAGGCTGCAGAGGCTTTGGAGAGGGCCAATGGGGAGGTGGAGAGAGCCCTCTTCGCTTTACTGGCCCGGAGCATCATTGTTCCCACCTAAATCAGCAGGTTTATACCAGAGGTGGACAGATAAGAGTAACAAAAAAGAAATGCTTTATATTGTTGCATGGATAAACTACCCATTTACAAGTTAAAGTCCTATGTTGGAAAATTACTAAAGTGGGGGTAGTGTATCAAAACAAATTGTGGTACTGTAAAACTGCAACTTGCGGTCTATGCATATTTGGGGGGAAAAATAGTCTCAACATACTTTTTTTTAATTCTTTCAGATATTTTGTTATTTTATTTGGAATAATGTATTTAATGTTTTTTATGATTATTGAAGATTAATTGCAAAGGCATTCTAAACGTATTGATTGGAAGCTGGTTTACAGTATTATCTTTACATTATAAGGTAAAAATGTATAAGTAGGTTTAATGTGTCAGGGAAAGTTCGTCCTGAACAATCTGATGTAGGTTAATACAACCATTTTAAAATACAGGGCTACACAGTCAGATGGCATTTAAACAGAGAATTCATAATGGCTGATTAATCATGTTAACAAAAAATTAATAAAACACAAATAAAGAAAAAACATTGTTCTAAAAATGTATCTAAACAAAAACAGGCTTTTCCACCTCTGGTCTAGACTGCACACTCTGATCTGTAATCTGGGCCTCTGCTGATCGGGAGCACATCAAACAGGGAAATGTTTCTTATAAAATTTAAGAAGTGGAAATAAACTTTTATCTGGACTTTTTGATACGTGAGGTGTGTTTGCATGCAGATGTTGTGGGTGCCCGCTCTTTTTATTGTTTTTAAATTTGATTTTTCATTTATTTTGATTGTATAAATGCCCAATGGATGACTTGACATTACATTTTTTGTTTTGTTTTTGTGTATAGAGAAAAATAACAGATTTTTACTCATATGCTCCCTGTCAGATTATAGATTATAGTAATCAATGGGCATTTGAACTCATTTCAAAAAGTGAAACATTTAGTGGTTTAAATTAGCCTTGCGTTTACAGATTTTTGAAAAGGTCATTGAAAAGTATATATTTTTTTCTTTTCCCTGAATGGCACTGAGATACCAAATGAGTGTTTAGATATGATATATGGGATTGCTAGCATAGAACGGGAAATTACATAAAATATCAGATTTTGTCAACATATTGTTTTCCATTTTTGCCACAATTAGTATCAGTTTATGTTAAATTTACATTGTGTCAAATCATTATATTTCATTTGTGTAGTTCTGTTAGATTAAGGCCATCTCATGTTTTCTGTCTTTGTCCAGGATTTTATGGCTTTATGAGTCAAACATGTTCAGGCAAATTGAATTATTTACTTTTATCTTGTATGAAATTTTAAAATTGCAAATAAAATGGTAATAGTATTTGTACATTTTGTATTTGTGCCTAAGAGAGCTTTTGTTAACACATCTTCAATCACTGATATTTTAAAGCTGCACTATGTCACTTTTTTGTTGGGGGAGTCTGCTATCTGCCGTCTGCATGGACATGTATTGCTTTGCCTGGATGTTTCACAATGGGACATTCAAGCTTATCTAACTTGCATTTACTCAATTTTAGGTGTTGCTCAAAAATACATTGTGACTTTGCTTGGCTGGCTTCACTTGCATGTCTCCATGGAGATAAGTTTAATGCCATACTGTGGAACATTCGAGGCATAACAGTAACATTTTCATGGAGACAAGAAGGTGGTAGTTTTTTTTTTTCCTTTTAACTTTATTCATGTTTTGAGTTTTGTTAGACAGACCGGTTTATGAAAATGTTTATGTTTATGTACTGTTTTTGGTACATTTACGGTAACTATTGGCCAGTGTTGACAGCAGACCAACCAATGAAAGTTAAAATTAAACATTTTCCTTCAGAATATGCTATTATGATTATCCACAACAGACCACAAAGAGCATATTGTAAACAAACCAAATATTCTGTTTTAAACTTTGACCTTGTGTGGGTGGGGTCTGCTAAAACACACCTGACCTGAGTTAATATTTAATCTTGAGTTCTTTGTCCAGTCCTCTACTTCCTATCAGGAACCATGGCTGAGTCAGACCACAGTGAGAAAGACCACTATGGTTTAAGGACTCAGCTCATCTCAAATATGTGCTCTCAACTTAGAAACAATCAGTCTGGAAATGGATTAATGTCACAGTTGCCTACTAAAAAGTTTCCTGAACAATTTTCCTCCAAGATTCCACAAGCAAGTGCCGAAGCAGAGCCTGACTCAAGCAAGCCAGATGACAGGTATGGAAAATAAGTTAAAACATCAATGGGTT
The DNA here is from genome assembly GCA_000787095.1 of Periophthalmodon schlosseri. Classification (NCBI taxonomy): domain Eukaryota; kingdom Metazoa; phylum Chordata; class Actinopteri; order Gobiiformes; family Gobiidae; genus Periophthalmodon; species Periophthalmodon schlosseri. The sequence continues at coordinate 48,527 of KN486113.1, forward strand.
CTTTTAAATAATATTTTTTATGATATTAATTACACATATACAATTGTTGTTGTTGTTTACCAATGCCAAGCTGCCAGAGCAGTAATCTAGATTTTGGTTCATAAAACCAAACCATGTTAGTGAAAAATGAATTGCACTGTTTACACTGTTTTATACTAGAGTTTCAGTGCCAGCTAATAAAATATGTAAACATTTTGTGAACTACAGTTATTTATCTTTAATATTTAACTTAGTTTTTAAGAAAACTTTGAATAAGCATGCATGAATTGATGATCATATAGAGTTATCGCACTGCATTATATCACGTGCTTTTCTTGCTGTCTTATGGAGCCATATTTCACAATGACGTGTTTGTTTTTGTAGCTCATCCACTGACTCCTCGTCATCCCTGAAATCAATGGCTTTAACACGGACATTGGATTTTGACAAGATTTTGTCAGCTGTGGGAAAGATGTTCTTTGACCCGTCAGACTCAGACGACCTCGATGAAGAGGGGTATGCTGCTGTTAAAAGTAATTTATCAAAAAGTTGGTGCATATTTAAACTAAACATTATTGTCCTCTTATTTGTTGTAGGTCAGAGTCAAATGAAGGAGAAGTACAAAGTGCGAGGTTTCACTCAAAGTTCCTTCATAATTGTAAGTGTCTTTGTATTTTAGCAAGTAAGATGCACTATGCAACCTGGGGGTTCAACACCTGCTTGTCTCCATGGAGATGTTATTTCGTCACATGAAATGTTCAACAGTATGGATTAAACTCTTCTATCTTGCATTTATTCAATTACAGGTGTTTTTAATGTTTAACAAATGCCTTAAAAAACAAGCATTCTCGCTGGGAGTGGACCTGTAACTTGACCTGCTTGTTGTTTCCATGGTGATGAACAAGTTTAATGTCATATTTACCGACTGTTCCAGGCAAAGCAGTAACATCTCTATGGATACTACAAAAGTTATAGCGCTCCTTTAAGTGAAAGTTTTATTCTATCCTCATTTCATTTTATTTTTAATATATTTTATGCATTCAATAAAGACATCTTACAAAAGCATTAATATTATAAGCAAAAATTCTAATCAGCTCTTTCACATATTTTTGCCGCAGTACCTCTCTATCAGGACTACTGCCTGCAGAGTGTGCGTGATGACATCCAGAGACTGAAAAAGACTTCCCTGGTCCCCCAGAGTATCCAGGGTTTACAGACTCAACTGGGAAAGATCTACCAGTCCCAGACCGGCTCCCCTCAGCGCAGCCGCAGTCCCTCTCCTGGTGGTCCCATCTGCTCCACCCCTCCCACACCCATTAAAGTGACGCCCAGCACCCTGTGGCAGGACCTAGAGGAGGTGAAGGGCTCTGGTGTACTCCAAAACTTAAGTGCAAGAGAGAAGAAACTACATGAGGTATAGTTTTACATTTTACCCTCTGTCAAGATAATGCAGTACATCACTGCACTGGTGGTGGTAAGATAATATTATAGCCACAGCTGCCAGCTGATAGGCTGACAGTAGCCAGGCTGCCAATTTGCACCACCAACCCAACTGACCTTCACCAATCACTCACTTGCACACCACATTCATAATGGGCAAAGTGGTTGAAGTGTCTTGCCTAAAGATACAACTATGGCACCCAGTATTCCCAGCGGTCTCCCATCTCAGTATTAACCAAGCCCAACCCTTCTAAGCTTCTGAGATCAGACAAGATTGGGAACACTCAAGGTGGTAAGGACAATAATGTAAGGAATGGTTACAATATAATTTAAAGGATGAACACAAATCTCATACTGTACAGTCCAAATTTGAGTAATAGTTAGATTAGTATCAGTTACAACTAATGCATTTATAAATATTTTTCTTTTAGACATCATTTGAGTTGATCTGCTCCGAAGCATCTTACATGAGGAGTCTGGAAATCACAGTTAAACATTTTTATGCCTCTAAAGCCCTGAAACAGACACTGACTCAGATGGAGCATCACATCCTGTTCTCTAATATTCAGCGTGTGATGGTGGCCAGTGAGAAGTAAGTCCAATGTTTAAATCTTCAGTTCAGTAGCATTATAACTTCTACCTCTTATTATAATGCACATTTCCAGATGCTCAAAGTTGCTTTAAAATGTCATGCATTCTCAGTCAGTAGTCACTAAATCATAATTTTCACCTCTTATAATGATATAGTAGTTTTAATGGAGCACTTGTTCATGTATTATTCATTCACTCCACATACTGGTGGTAATAAGCTACTTTAGAAGTCACAGCTGCCCTGGGGCACACTCACAGAAGCTTGGCTGCCAATCTGCACTTACAGCCCCTCCAACTACCAGCAATCACTCACACACTGCATTCATAGTTGAGGTGCTAGTGTATGTAATAATATGCCCAACACCTCTAAATATTATTTCTCCTCCTACTGTAATTTCAAACTATTACAATCTGGCGTTTGTGACCTTTATTTCCAAAATGTCTTAACATGTGCTACTGTCTACCTGATGTGCTTATTCTTAACTCATCTTTTAGAAATTTCTCCACCTTCTTGCTTCATCTACTGTCTTTTTAAAAATATTTAAGAAACCATAAAGTCAAAGTCATGCGCTTTGACATGGTTGTTTATTTTTTCTTAGATTTCTCACAGACTTGGAGTGTCGACTGGGAGAGTGTATCCTGTTTGGTTCTCAGGTTGGTGAGGTTGTGCTTAGACACTGCCCTGCGTTTCGCCGTCTTTATGTCCCTTATGTGACCAATATGTCATACCAGGAGGTTCTCATCAGGCAACTACTGTAAGCCACTCATTCATACAGATCATGAATCAAATTTGAAATGGTTTAAAACATGAATTTCTGTTTCCAAAGGCAACGAAACAAAGATTTCCAGAATGTGCTCTCCAAACTTGAGAAGAATCCAGTTTGTCAAAGGCAGAGCTTGAAGTCTTTCCTGGTTTTGCCATTTCAGAGAATTACCCGGATCAAACTTATTCTGGAGGTGAGTATGTTAATAGATGTAAGGTAACATTTTTGTCAAACATGTAGTTTTTAGAAGCTTTTATATTGTTTCTGAATAAAAATGAGTAGACATGCAACCAGTGATTGCAGTATTAACACAATGTTGAAATGAAGTTTCCTGTGGTCCTACCCAATTGAAAGTCTACCCTGTTTTAGGACAGTTGGAGTGGTCAGATATGAGTGACCACTAGCTGTGATGGAAATTGCATTGAAGGCATCCCTCATCCCCTACTTTATCTTACAATATCACACTGTTTAAATTTCAGACTATATTGAAATTGACTAAGCCGGAATCTGACTCATTCACCAATCTTGAAAAGGCCATTCAAGCCATTCATGAGGTAAGGTAAACGTATATAATAAGTATATTAAAGAAGACATATTGTGCTTGAGGCTGCTATATATTTATAATCAACGGCACCCGTAGATCATTATGTTATAGTTTGCACATTTTAAATCTCAGTATTCATCTAAAACGTTTTGATAAAAGAAACAAGTCTGCTTACTTTCACGTTAGAAAACTGTGGTGTCCAGTGGGAGCTGACATCGTTGTAAACGTCATCACAACAAAGAGCCGTGAAATTGTCGGCACCTCCTATGGCTAGTCGCTGGATTTTTTTTCATTTGTGCCAAAATGACTGTGATGCTACCAAATCCTACAAGTATCACTGATTAAGAAAGTAAAATTGGAAAAAGAAATAAGTACAAAGCAGTGGGCGTATGCCAGTGGTGCTGAAAACGCAATATGGAGTCTTGAAAATAAGTCATTTAAAGATTGCTCAAACATGTACAAATCACTCCAAATACAACTTCAAGAGGGTAAATGAGAAGGGGAAACAACTATAACATGGTTAAAAGCTCTGAAAAGTCAATTTTGCATAATGGGTCTGCTTTATTTAAATACTAAAGTACTAAATATGTTCTCTTCTCAATCAGGTAGTACAAGAATGTGATCAGAGAGTTCGAAAAATGAAAGAAATTGAAGAACTTGTCTGTTTGGAAATGCTGCTTGATTTTGGCAAAGTTAAGGTAAAGAGCAAACTCCTTTTAAATATTATACTAACTTGTCAAGTGCATCAAATTAACCTGATCTTCATTTTCCTTTCCAGTCCATTCCTCTGGTCATAAGTGGGCGTTTCCTGATGCACAAAGGTCCTGTGAAGCAGCTGAGAATGACAAGCTCTGTTCACTCAAAAATGACATTCACAAATATCTACCTCCATCTCCTCAGCGACATCTTAATTATTTCTTCTAAAAGGTTCTCATGCACATCATCACAATTCATATTATTGTAGCGTTCTGGTGTAAGGAAACACGGCAAATTTCTTCTGGTTGTTTATTTTCTGAACACAAGGACTACTGTAGGCCTTAATCATGAACCTATTAGGCCGTAACTCACGCCAAAACAAGAGCAAAACAGCAGTCTCAACTTACTCAAGCCAGTCTCCGAACAGACCAGTAACTGAAGAGTAGAACCTTCACATCAACTTGTTGGCATAGCAGCGAAGTGTGACGTACAAAAGCAGTTCCATAAACAGTTACAAGAACAAAACGTGTCAACTCTGAACTAAACACAAAATATTATGTCATTACAATATTAGTTTATTCAAAAGGGACAGAACAGAGGGCATTGTTATCTTGAAAATGGCAACCGATTTTATCAACAAACAAAAAATCAGGACGTTAATAGACCTGTTTCTACTGAGGCGTTTTAGATCAGTGATGCAATTTATGAAGAACAAATTGGAAATGATGATCTATGCATGTTTAATACTAAAAAGTTTTCTTTAATACATCGTGCTATCTATTGAGATCATTTTGTTCTGTCTTGTTTAGAGATGAGCAGTTCAAAGTTCTGGATCATGCAGCGTTCCCATCACAGATTCGCTGTGAGGCCCTAAAGGCTGAGGTCCTGGGTCTCCCTGAAAACTCATTCTTGCTTCATCTGTCCAAGAGGTCAATGGGAGAAGCTACAGTTTTAATCCTAGTTACAGACACAAGGTAAGAAGTCATATAAAATTTAAAGTGCATATGACCTAAATCTTGAATGAGAATTTTGCCTAGATTTTCTAGTTTTATAATTTTGGACACGGGCAGCAGATGTCACATATGCAGAGATAATTTCATAGCATTATGGTTGCTAGGTAAAAGTTATTATGAGCCAACACTTCTCTAAGTTGTACAATAGTTATAATTTAATAATAAAAAAAAGTCAATTTTGTTTACTAAATGATTAGCTCACTACTTCCTGTGTTTTCATCTTTTTTGTCTTTTTGTCTCAGGTCTGCCAAGGAGACGTGGATGAAGGCATTATCTTCAAAGAAGTGATTTTAGAATGTTTTTATTCACTTTGTTTACACACAGGTTCAAAAGTTTATGAAGGCACTGTTGTATCTATATCACTTAAACACAAGGAATTATGTTTTTACTCTTAACACTGACTAGTATAGGTTTTTATTACAAAATGTATTTTTCTTCAATAATGATGCATGTCTCTTTTACAAAATAAATGTAATTTACTTGACAATGCATATGTGCAGAAGTGTCTATGCAAAAACCTGGTTGTCTGGGGATGTTATTGCTTTGACTGGAATGTTTCAGAGTATGGCATTAAACTTACTACATCTTACATGTTTTCCTACTGTGAAAAGACTCTCCTCTCCACAGACTGGACTTGTAACTTGGCCTGGCTGCGCTACGTACTTGTCGCCATAGAAATGGATAAGTTTAATGCCATACAGTGGAACATTCCAGGTGACGCAATAACCTCTACATGGAGACAGATGGCAGACTCTCACCAAAAGAGCTACACAGTGCACCTTAAATCCATAATGTATGTGCACAGACACAGTAGACCCAAAAGTCAAAGGAAAGTCTCTGTGTGGGGCTGGTCCCTCCCTGCTCCAGCCCGGAGCCAGTCCTGATGCCACAGGTTTTCACACAGACAGTTGAGGAGTGGAGCCACATCACCCAAACCATCACTGACCTCTCCCCCCACACGCAGCACGGGGAGTCCCCAGGTCGACCGGAAGGCCCTCACGTCTCGCTCTGCCACATCACAGTGCATGAACAAGTCAAATCTGGGGCAAAGGTGAAGGAATACATGTGTCCTAACAATTCAATAGTATATGCAAGTAGTTAGATTCTCCAAATGGGTAAGCAGATAAAGTTAGAACTTGAGAATTACTTTGGGGGAAGTTGGTGGCCATGCCATTTTACAAATACTTTGCTGCTTTCAATATTTTATAATTTTCCAAACATAAACGATGCAAACTTTTAATCAGTGTCATTAATTTAGCCCCAAAAGTGGTCAGATTTCTTTCTCCAAAGTCTAAACACTGAATGCCAATCTCTATTAAAATGCAATAGCCCTGGCTGTAAAAAAGCATTTGAACATTCAACATACACTGCCTGGCCAAAAAGTCGCCACCTGGATTTAACTAAGCAAATAGGTAATGGGTTGCTGCAGTTGGTCAGGTCTAGATTCAGGTGGCAACTTTTTTTTTGGCCAGGCAGTGTATTTAACATGCATTGACAAGAGACTAAAACTAGGCCCCAATTGCTCCAAACTCCAAAACACAAAACTGAATAATGACAGATATCAAAAGGATACTTTGTGCCAACAACCAATTTGACAACCCTGTCTGGAGGTGGTCCCGTCCACTTGGTTATTTGATTTGGGAGGTCTTCAAATGATATTCGATCGGTGAAGGAGAACAGAAGGAGAACCGCATCCACCTGCTCTTTACAAAACTGCAAGGAAAAAAAAAGTCATAATGCTAGCTTCAGTGTGTGGGTAATATTATAATGGTTATTGCACTAACAGGGAGCATATGGTCAAATCTTTTCAGAGCATTCTCGCCACAGTCCCACAGCTGAAGGCGAAAAAACAGCACCCTTCCACTTTCTTTGATTTTCACTGGCCAGTACACTATTGTGGTCTCAATACCTAAACAATACACAAGGCTAGATTATTTTATTTATTTTGTCTTTAAACCCATTGAATTGTATTGCGTCTTACCTATGGTTTCATAGTGCATATTGGGAATATTTACACCAGCCAAACGTGCCACAACAGAGGTTTTTCCA
>KN486114.1:0-51349 GCA_000787095.1 Periophthalmodon schlosseri
AACTAGAGAAATAACAAGGGCTCAAAGGAGAGCTGGAGGTTGGCATTGGTGCCCGTGGTCATCGGAGCACTCGGGGCAGTAACCCCCAAACTGGAGGAGTGGCTACAGCAGATCCCAGGAAAAACATCAGACCCCTCAGTCCAGAAAAATGCAGTACTAGAAACAGCAAAGATACTGCGCAGAAGACAGCTCCCAGGCCTTGGACCCGAGCATGGAAAAGGGGATGAGACCACCCGCGGAGGGTGAGGATAAGATTTTTTTTTTTTAATACATATATACATATATGAATGGAAATAGCTAATGCACTAGCTGCCATGTTCCAAACAGGAAGTGAACATGGGTGTGTTAGCAACACACCCATGCGTTAGCAACAGGTTGATTGAGGGGGGTGTGTACCTTCAACTATCTTGCTCCTGATTAAGTCTTTGGTTTCACTCAAACCAAATATGGTCCCTGTTTGCAGATAGCCTCTATAATGTCTAGCCGCGGTGAGCTTCATTTGGTGGCAGCCCGACGCTCCCACTTCTATTATACAGTATGTGATGAAGAAATATCAAATCAGACTAACAACTGCAAGAGTGAACTGCACAATCTAAACACCTATCCCACTTTTTATGTAAGGAGTGAAATTTTTCCCATGTATTTGAGCAAAATGTGTCCAAGTACAGATTTATTGTATAAGCAGCTCTTGAGGTCAGAATAAGTCTAGAAGTTTAGAAAGTGTTTTATTGTCATGCTAGTTGTTCTTATCTTTATCTGTGAAAGTTGTGAAAAGCGTTTATAAACTCATCGTGGTGAATAATTAGGATGCCCTTAATTCATAAGATGAGTGAGGAATAAGTTTGGACCACTTCAAACCGTTTAAAAGAACAGTAAAATTGGGCACAGTGCCTTATAGGATTCATTTTGCATAATACGTCTCCTTGAATTGCAGAACATTTATGAATTGGTCACATATCATTCAGAACAAAATCAAACTTTTATTGTCTAGTTGTAATTAGTGTATTGTAATTCTTTTGGAAATCCCCAAAGTTTGAACCTAAAGTAAACAACCCTCTCCTCTCTGCGTCGCCTCACTCACCTGGTTTCCATGACGACCAGGTAATCACCTCTTTCACTCACCTGTGTTTCCATGGCGACCAGGTAATGACTGTTTTGGCTGCGCAGGTGAACAATAAGGATGATTTTGAATATAATGACAGGGTGTTAGCGCTAACCACTTTGAAATGTGTGTGTTTTTGTGAAGTAAATCCTGAAAACAGCGAAAAAATGTACCGCAAATGATGACAAAAACTGGACTGAATCATACATATAACAGCCAAACCAAAGCACGTTTCAAAACTGCTCAGTGAGGGCATTTTAAATAACTGTTATTTTGGACACAACTCTTACCGACATTACATTTTCAGATCAGTATTTAGGGATTTGGAAATGCATATAGATTAGGCTGATTAGATTAGGCACACAAACCCTGCATATTTAGGCTGAGTTCTTCTCTCAAACAGAAAATGTTTCACCTTGTGATGTCATACAGGAAGTGCTCCACTGTGTTTTTAAACTCCATACACCTTCACTAGAATCATTTGGATAATTTGAGCCCTGGAATTGTGACTTTATACTAAACGAAAGGAAAAAGGTTGTTAACTTGAAAACTACGGCTTCGTGACATCACTCGGTGGAACAGAGCATTTTGAGTTTTGGAGATGTAGCCAGACTAATAATAAAGGATTACATTTGTGAATGAAACAATACACTACTCCAGATATGTTTTTGATGAGGTAACAGCATTATAACATGGTTTAAAGTTCAGAGTCAATTTTGCGTAATATAGGAATTTTATGAATCAGGGTTAAGATTTTACCAACTTTCCAATATTGTTTTCAAGATTTTTTCCTTGTAATTTAAAAGAAATCAAATCTAACTCGAAAACCACTGTTCTAACTTTGCTACCACCAGACTAATCTGCGTAGCGCTCAATAGCGCTTTTCAAAATAACTAAAAATAGATTGTGACATCACATCGCAAAGCATTAAGGGATACCCCCTTAGACAAACAAACGCTGAAGCAAAACCGGTATGTCCCCGTCCTGTCAAAACAACCTCCTTATTTACAGTTCTAACACTCTGTAATATTAACTCAATCTTTAACAGAATCTCTGGTTTTACAAAGAGTTTAAATGTAGAAAATGCCATGTGCCAGTTGTTTGTCTATTGAATTCTACACATTAATCTGGGTTGGCTTTTGCTGAAGGCGATCAGGATGTTCAAACAAATACTCCAAGCGTCACAACAGCAGAACAAGCTGAAAAATCAAACTTGAGTTAAACCTAGTTGAGAGAAAAGCACAGACGTCTTTCCCTTCACAAATGCACAAAGCGCCTCCCTCTGCATTTTCACAAACTAAATAGTCTGTATTTCTGTGAAAATAGGCTGAAGTACGTCTTTATGTGTTGCCATGTTTGTTTTGGTTTGTTTGGGCCATAGACTGTATATATAAATGGACATAGCTAACCTTCTAGCCGCCACGTTTCAAATAGGAAGTGATTATGGGCGCGCTTCCTGCTTCACTTTCCCCTCTCTCCATAACTGCTGCTGTCAGGCTCCTCATTTTGGTCTTAAAATGTTCGGATTAATGCGTCCCCTCTCTCATAACTGCTGCTGTCAGGCTCCTCATTTTGGTCTTAAAATGTTCGGATTAATGCGCTCTACGTGATCCTGGTATTTTTATTTCACCATTGTATCCGTAACTTAAGACTTGAACATTAATAAGAGACAATTCTTTCCACGAGGTTGCTCGGCGCGGGCAGGAAGAGATGTTACCTTCAACATCCTCGCTCCGGATTGGCTCTTTGGTTGCTATGATACTGGTGGTCAGAATTCCTAATATGGAACTTGGCCCCAAAATTTGCCCCATAACTGCTCTAGCCTCGACGAGCTTCATTTGACTGGAGCTGAACGCTGTGGGTGACGTCACACTCCCTTAGTCCACTTTTTGACTGGACTGAACGCTGTGGGTGACGTCACACTCCCTTAGTCCACTTCTTCATACAGTCTATGGTTTGGGCGCTTCACCTTTGGCTCCGCCCAAACCACAAAGCTGCTCTGTGATTGGTCCAGTCTGTGCTCTTGGTGGATTCGTCACTCTCTTGTTTTTGTCTCAGCAGTCAGGTTTTTTTATATGCGCATTGGACACAATATGTCCAAAACAAAAACTTGTCTTTGTGAAGTTTGTTTCTGGCTGCTCATCTTCCATATGTTTGAATGTAGAAATGTCTCTTTAAAATATTAGATAAAAAAGAGTTAATTGAAGCAAGATCCATTTAAATGAGTTTGTTTATCTCACACAGCTGCAGTTGTAGTTTGAGTTTAAGATGGTGGTTGAGCTGTGCAGGTCTGTGCTCCGTCTTTGGCCCAGGCTGTTACTGCATATGACATGTTTAACCTCCGAGTCTGTGCGATGTGTTTACTGTCCTCATCCCCACGGAAAAACTCAGCGTGCTTGTTTTTAAAACCTAAATCCACTTTGATCCACGTTATGTGATTATGAACCAACACAAGATTAGGACTATTCAAAACATGTGACCTGCGATTCCAATGACCACTTCCACGTTAAGCTTTTTAGGTCAACCACAATTATATTAAAAATAAACCACAAGATGATTTTAAGTCAAATATTTAGATTAAAGGCCCTGTGCCCCATTTTCCCCCATGTATTTGAGCAAAATGTGTCTTGTGCCCCAGTACAGATATATTGAATAAGCAGCTCTTGAGGTCAGTATAAATCTGCTGTGTACCATCTGCATTTAAGTATAAAGCTTTTTATTGTCCCATAATCAGGAGGTGCATGTTAGCTTGATAGTTGTTGTTAGCTTTACTGTCACTGCAAAACTCTGCACTGGTCTCTGAAAGTTGTGAAAAGCAGTTATAAATAAAGTTATAATAATTTGGACTGTTCAAAATCCATAAAGTAGGTGAGGAATAACTTTGGGCCACTGCAAACTGTTTAAAATGAACTAATTGTTCATTCAGGTGCTTTTTCTGCCAGACTAAGGGAGAGCTGGGTAACTTTTCTGGTCCTACCAGGACCCACCACTCTATGATGTACATGTAGATGTCATTGCTTTGCATGACATGTTCCACAGCATGGCATTAAACTTATCTATCACAGATGGTGCCACCAAGCCAAGTTACAGTCAGATCTGTGGAGAGGAGAGCCTACTCTCCTGCCTTGGATCCGGAATACACACTTGAAGATGTGAGTGTGGTCACCGGTGAATCTCCCTGAGTTTAGATGGGTGTGACTGACAGGTGGATTAGCCAATCAGGGACACGCATGGTCCATCCGTATCAAGTAACAAATATGGCTGTTTACGAGTGGAAACAAGGAAAAAAAATATCACAGGGGACTGAAAAACCTGACGGATATCTGCAGAATCAATAAGTGAAGCACTAAACTCTTTTAATCTGAGGTGAGAGAAATGTCATTTTGTTTGTAAATGATGGGTGATCAATGAGCTTCTTTGTTTCACATGCGTCACTGAAATAAACAAATGTGATTGGACGATCATGTTTGGTTCTGCCTCAAGACACAGGGGAAGGGAGGGGGTTGACAACTTGGTGCAACGCAACATTTTTAGTAGAGAGCTGTGGGCAGGGATAGTGGGTAGGTGAAATTTGAAATTTCCTGGGCATTCAAGCTTCAAATGAGGGAAAACCATTACAACATGGTCAAAATCTCACTAAAATTGCGTATATGTCTTATCTTGGTACAAAACCTGTCAGTGGTGATAAGCTTTCTGTGGGTGGTTTTAGTCACACTTTGATACACCCTGTATTACATTATCAGCTGAGTGTAAATGACTCGTGAAGGCCTTTTTAAGCCCAAAATGCTCATTTTAAGCCTGACTTTGCGCTGTTCTGATGAAATTCAATTGATCCTGTCTGTCAAAGCTTCATGCACCATAACCTGTCACTCAGCAGTGCTCACAAACAGCATCTGCACTGACACCAGTGACTTAACTACACCTGCACAGACCTATTAGGACCAGTGTAAACCAATCACACAGTGAACAGGCCAGGCTTTCAATTATTTTATTGTGGTCTAAAAGGTGTTTTTGCAAACCAACTATACAGATCTTAAAGGAGACCAAGTGTGCAAAACTGACTTTTAAGAGCTGTTAACCATGTTATAATAGTATCTTCTTCTATTCCCCCTCTCAAAGTTGTATTTAGGGTGATTCATGCATGTTTGAGTAATCTTTATTGTTACAGTTCTCGTAGGATTCAGCAACATTGAAGAGCCATTTTGAAAAAAATATATATATATAGTGTGATCTGTATGTGTCCATACCCGAAGGCTGGAGGATCGATTACCACTCGTCACTGTGTCCTTAGGCAAGACACTTCACCCTCATTGCCTAGTATGAATGCGATGTGTGTGTGTGAGTTGGTGATGGGAGGGGCCGGTGGCACAGATTGGCAGCCTCGCTTCCATCAGGCAGCTGTGGCTAAAAAAAAAAGCTTACACCACCAAGTGTGGAGTGAATGAATAATGAGACAGTGCAGCGCTTTGAGAGGCTTTGACAAGCCTGTAAAGCACATTAGAAGTGTAAGGCATTATTATTATTATCAGTGCTAACGCGGTAAAGCACTTAGAAGTGTAAGGCATTATTATTATTATCAGTGCTAACGCTAATGCTAATTTTGAGGCATAATAAACAGCGCAAACTGAAATAATCTATATCATCATGTTGAGTGTGCTAGATTTTTGTCACAACAGAGCGGCAAAATGGAGGAAGCCTCACGTGGGATCACAGAGGAGTCACCTGTCCTTTTTCACCATACTTCTGCATAAGCCTATACTTTGAAGCGTAAATAGTAATATAGATCTGAAGTTCACCGACTGTTGATTTTGCACAAATCCAGGTCATTAATCACAGTTTCTTTGTCGAGACGTTTGAGGTGTGTGTCGTCTGGCTGCGTTTCCGCTCCATTGTGTCTTCGTTCACCAGTCCTATGGGAACCGCGCTCCTGTCTGCTGTTAGCGGCTAAAGCTAGATCTTGTACAGTGGGTTTCTATGGGGCTAGTTGCTGCCTGCTTCACCTCTGAGTCATGTACAGGTCGATTATGGTTTCATAAATGGCAAAAGAAATAATCAAACCTGGATCTTTGAGATGTTGCAAGAGTGCTACAACATGCCACTGTAACTATGGAACTATGACTGTAACTCTCTCATTGCTTTCCCCTGGGACCTTTAGGTTTTTGAAATTCACTATTAATATTGATGATAATAATAATAATGTTAAAAAAAATATGATGACAAGCGGCAATGACTGGCCCTTGCCTGCCCCCACCCAGAGCACTTGCAGAGGGGGCTAACGCACTCTGTTTCATCCATTTTTTCTGATAAGTATTCACCTTATTTCAGAAGTTGCTGTGGGCACCGCCATTGCCATTCGGATTGTACTACTTTGCATGGGGCTGCTGATCTTGACAGCAAATAAGTTCTATAGGGACTACAAAACCGTTTTAAAGCTTCCCAGAGAATCGGTGCAGTGTTGACTTGGTCACATGAACATTGAACATTTGACACAAATGAACCTACTTTATATCAGACTTTAGTGGCATAACTTTTCCAAAATTCTCCGTTGAAATGAATGGCAAAAGTGGCCAGGGTAGAATATGGTCAATAGTGGGAACAGTTTATCCCGTGGGGTGCTACCAGGTGGGTGAAGTGTTTGGCAGGACACAATGACATTACTGACTGGTACAAGTAGGAATTGAACCTCCGACTTCTCCGACAACCTCATACAGAATCTGTTGCATTTTTGTCGGTGTGTTACAGTGAACGAAAGGCTTTAGCTGCAGCCGTGGCACACTGGAGAAGACAATAGGAACAGGACGCTCCGGTGTTTGGCCTGTTTGTTCCTGACCCGACCTGGGCTGTCCTGAGTCTAAGCAGGAGCCATTAGCACAGACTCATTATAATTAGCGGCTGTTGGTTTGAGCTAATCCTCCATTAACTGATGAGAGGTGAAGACATCAGCCTGGAGTCAGTGTGAGTTTGGAAAAGTCTGGATTCTCTGGAAGCACAAGTTAATCCTCCACAAACTAATTACCCCCCTCCTCTCCTCTCTCCCCCCAGGGGCGTAGCACCAGATTCTGGGCCCTGTGTGGTCTAATGAAAAGTGCGCATTACAGACGTTGTGAGAGGCCCCCCCTGCACTGGCCCTGCTCCCCTCTCTCACAAATAATTCCATCTCTCATTTACTGAGTGATAAGTTAATATTGTAATTAGTGTGACAGGCCTCTCCTCCTCTCTCCTCCCTCTCTCCTTCCTCTCCTCCCTCTCTCCCCTCTCTCCTCCTTCTCCCCTTCTTCTCCTCCACACCCCCTTCCTCCTACTCTCTCCTTCCTCTCTCCTCTCTGTCTTTCTCCCTCAGGGTTAATCCAGGGCCACCTTCTCTTCCTCAAACTGCTCTTATCTAACTCTTGTGTCACCTCTGCCTTTTTCAGCCTTTTTGAGCTGCTCTCTCTGTACCTTAGGTCTAAGACGCATGTGTAAAATATATAAAGAGAGAATTTTTGTTTTTCATGTTTTTAAGACCGTAAAAATCAAGTACAGCACTTTTAAAGGTTGTGTCTAATATCTTCATTTGTCTGTCTACCGGTGTTCACTCGGCTAACTCCCTGTATCTGACCCTAAATCTCCGGTCCGACCCTAATGAGCCCCTGCAGGCGAAGAAGGAGACCCCTAGGGAGGGATTCAAGATGGCCGCCCCTTCGGAGGATGTGGGGATTAAAGGGGCAGTCGCCTCGTGGCTTCACACATGGACAAGCCTCTGATTTCACTGAAGATCTAACACGAGCAGCTTGTGCCGAGCATTTGTGATCATAATAGAACCAGACCAAAGATGAGACTTAAGCCGGGTGAGGTGGCTGCTGTTGGGTGTTTGGGCCGTACAAAAATAGCTTCACCTTACACCTTACACTAGAAGGTATTATATTTTATTTTTTTTATTTTTCTGTCATGTTTTTACACATTTTTAGAGAAAATCAAAATGAAGACCTAGTGCTAAAATGTTGTTGATGTCCAAATAAACTAAAACTAAAACTAAAACTAAAACTATACTAAACTAAACTAAACTAAACTAAACTAAATTAAATTAAATTAAATTAAATTAAATTAAATTAAATTAAATTACATTAAATTTATTCAAATCAAATCAAATCACAGTTTGTTAAGATGTGTGCATGATTTTTCTCTGTTATATTCTGGGCTGCTCTCTTTCCTTAGTCATACCAAGAAATTGATGTGCAAATTTCTCATTCACATTTCATCATTCACATGATTTGTTCATCCTCAAAAAGCCCCTGACCTTTAACATTATGCTATTAAGCTTTTTCTGGTAGTGTTCTGGAAGCCTTTGTGCACACTTCATTTTTGAGATACTTCAATATATTATTGACTGACTGGCTCCTCCCCAGTGTCCAAATGATCCCAGATAGTATCATTTGTTTATGAAAATAATCAATCAAAGATCATTATATTTTTTAAAAGTGTGCACAAATATGCACTTCACAAATGTCAGTTAGAGGATTCGCCAAAACACAGGAAAAGTTTTTCTAGGAATTCAAAGTATTGAGTAACACATTTGTTTTTTTTGCGGCTGCAGTGTGGCGCAAGGATGGAGGAGGAGCCAAGAGAGTCACGCCCAAAACTTTGTTCTTCTATGCCAGGGATCCACAGTGCCCTAATGCATTCTGGGAGCTCCACAGCAACTTCTCAAAAATCAGCACAATAAAAGTGTGTGTGACAGGTTTTGATGATTCTCTAATTATAATTTAATTTGGTGAATAATTTAATGTAAATATAAAGTACAGTTTTATACCAATCAAGAAGTAATTTGTGGAAAAAAAGTGTAAAAATCAGTTTAAAATTACAGGAATTAGAGTTTGTTTTAGAGAGTTGATACTGACGACTCTAGGGAGAATTCTATCCAAAAGTTTGACACAATTTACACACGAGAAACACACAATTTTTTGATACTTTAAACATTATTTCAACAACATAAAGGTGTTTTCTTACATTTTATTTGTCAAATAATGATTTCTGTGTACATTAGAGGAATGTTGGACCCGTACACTACATGGTCTCTAGGTAACAGTTATGGCATTACCTAGTGTGATGTCACAATTTCCAACCAGGAAGTAAAATTTGAAACCTAACAAATTGCCAAACTGGAAACATTTTTTAAAACATTTTTTGTTAAATCTTAAATATAATGATCTCAACTGTGTTTTAGTAAAATGAGTAGTCCAACCTGTCATAGGCACTTTAAAACTATAACAATAATTCCTAGAGCCAGCTTCAGTACCAGAGCAAACCATAGTTTTATTTGGTCTATAAGGAACCAATGGAAGAAGCTCATAGTAATGTTGATTTCAAGATTTTAAACCAAATATTCGATGTAAAAACATGTGTTCGCTGTGCATACATTTACATGATTTAGGCTCGTGTTGGATCTATAACTACTTGCACCTATGGCCGACATTAAAGCACATATTTGAGTCTCATTCCAGCGTTCCCAGTCTCTTATTATTGGCACGTCTTGGAGCGCAGGGCTCAGATCTCACATTAGAATTGCACACTGCTTGTTAGGCCTTGGCTGAATCGGGCGAGGCGGGGGAGGGGTGAAATGATCCCCCGGGTGGCATGTAAATTACACTGGTATGCCCCATCGACCAATCAGGACGTGGCACGCTGATCCGGAGGGGGCGGGGCCAGCGTTTAGCCATGATGATGTTAATGCGGCCAATTAGAGGCAGTCTGTGCTCCGTGTTCGGCATTTATCCTCCAATAAAAGGGCTTGATCCGGGGCCAGGCCTTTCCATAGATCTGACCTGATTGTATCGTTTTGGGTTTGAGAACGCACAGCCTGATTACTCAGATAGTGTTTCGTTTGAGAGCAGGGGACAGCTTAGAAACCACTGCAAAAAAAGGGAATAGTTAAAGGTACAGTATGTAACTTTCTGGAGGTGGCAAGTCACCTGCATGATTCAATGGAAATAGAAAGTTAAAACCATAATTTGGAACATTCTCCATGGAGATAGACATGTTTTATGCCATGCTACATAACAGGAACAACAAAGTAAGAGTCAGGTTTGTGAGATGTAAGCTCACTCACAGTAAGGATGTTTGTTTTTCGGTGCAATAAACAACCAAAATGAAAAACAAACAAACAAAAAAACATGCTTTTATTTTAGTCTATTGTTTGGCTTAAAAGTTACATACTATGGCTTTAAAGAGGACATGCATACAGTAGATCACAACTTTATGCTTTGTTAACTGAAAACCTCAATATATTTAAAACAAGTTTTAAATTATAAAGTATTTCTGAAGGGTATTAAAAGCAAGTTGCAAATTACCAAGGGCCTCAGCAGGTGAGTATCCAGCGCCAGTGGACGGTGTCATCAGCATAAAAATGACATTTTGCAGTAGACACATATTTTTCAGCACTGTTAATGTAAAGAATGAACAAAAGTGGGCCAAGAATAGAACCTTGGGGTACACCTTTAGACACACAAGTAGGTTCGTTGGCAGTCCCTCTACCTGCACACACTGGTAGAAAGTGCTGTCATTGAATTTTGGGTGAATGGGGGAAACTGGAATACACAGACAAAACTCACCCAGACACAGGGACACAGGGGCAAACTCTACAGTTTGCTTGTTTTTGGTGAAGATGATTCTAGAAACACAGTTGAGCTTCATAGATCATAATTTTAATTGATTTCAAAATGAAGGTTGATAGGTTGAGTCAAATTGTATGGAGCCCCTTTAATGTAAAAGATGGCCCAGTTTTGGCAAACAGTGTGGACGCCAACAGGACTTGCAGCTATTACAGCCTTGGATGAACAAACCAAATATTAAACCCTGATTTGAATCTTAGTTTCATTTTCTTTCTGCTGATGACATTCAAATCCTTAATCCACTTTTTAACCTGTTTATTTTACCTAGCTCTGCAGTGGCTTAAACCTTGATACAACAGTTTAGACTAAGCTAAGCCTGGTTTTATCACTTCAATCTCTGTAAGGCAACAATTACACACGGCTAACTTCCTAATGCGAGCTAATTGTTCTAATAGCGGCTAACACGTTCTTATCTGCTAAGCTAATGGGTTGTTTACTGTTGTCGTCAGCACAGAGGCTGCTGAAGTGAGGAATTGTTTTAGATTATCTGAATGTTGAATCTTAAATGCATAATACACGAGACTAAGAGTAACAGACAGTAGTTAGTTCAGATAAGAGTCAGAGTAGTGCAGTACTTATGTGTTTGTAATGGGGAGATTAGCAGATATCAAGATTATTTAGACAAATGTAAATAGAACTGTGAGTTTAATTAAAGTAAAAAAGAAACAACCAATTTGAAGAGTCCCAGTTATAAAATTTAGCAACACTGCAAATATTTATGTTGGCTTAATATTAAGAGTCATATTTAGTGTATTACTATGTTTTTCCCCATAACTTACTTAGAATTGTAGCAGTTCACACATGTTTGACTAATCGTTATTGTTCTGGTCAGAAAATGTCTGTTTACATCTTGACCTACTCCTTATCCCCACTAATTATGGACAATACCATTTTGTTTTGATCTAATACCAAGTAATACTATGGCAAGTACGGTAGGCTATATTGATCCGATACTGATACCTGAAAATGCATCAAAACTAATGTAAAAGAATTATAACTAGACACGCAAATAATCAACACTATACTCCAGCTCACACTAATCAAAAAATACATTTCATGTGCGCATAAGCTAAAATATAAACAAAGTCAATCAATAGTTTTCAGTACCTCATTCAGTATACAGTCGGTATATTAATATTTTAGTTTACATCCACCAATCACCAACTGCTCTACTTTACTTTAAAACAAAAGTCAAAATCCAAGTACTCAGTTTTTTTTCACAAACAAAAACATCTTACTTTTGAGGGAAAACAACTAGGCCTATACCAATATGAGAGGGCGCTGTGTTCTTCAGACCTGCTCCTACAGTGTCAATGGCTCCTCTCATGGCTCAGCTCAGAGGTTGTCTTTTTAAAGGGCCTGTACCTGACTTCAAACCATGTTTAGTTTTCTGGTTTCCCATGATTCTTAGTGCTGTTTCTTGTGTTGGTTCAGCTTTAATCGGTGTAAAAGGCATACAAATTTGAAAGAAAAAGATCTGGCTCTCAAAATGAGATCCAGTTCCAACCGTTAACGTTAAGAAACCGTTCAAAAGAGCCGACTCGTTCACGAATATCATATCAACAATGTCCCTGATTGGAAAAGA
The DNA here is from genome assembly GCA_000787095.1 of Periophthalmodon schlosseri. Taxonomy (NCBI): domain Eukaryota; kingdom Metazoa; phylum Chordata; class Actinopteri; order Gobiiformes; family Gobiidae; genus Periophthalmodon; species Periophthalmodon schlosseri. Next base: position 12,335 of record KN486114.1, read on the forward strand.
ACACGTGATCCTGTTAACAGATTCTGTATTAGTCATTAAAATGCAATGTAAATGAATATATTGTATTTTAGTGTGAAATTCTTTTTTATTTAGCTGCTTTTACCAAACATGCATGATGTATCTTGACAAGAATAAACTAAAATCAGGTACCGGCCCTTTAAGCTCCTCTCGCTTTGGGCTTTTGTGGCTAAACGCTAACAACAATGCCCCGCTAGCCCTGCAGTAACCCAGATCTCCATCCAGTCCTGTTACTTTGGGCAGGCTTAGGGGTAATAAGGCTTGTGTACAGCCATGGCTAACACACGCTAAGCTACAACAAGGTGCTAATAAAGGCAGCAGCTAGCGGCTCACGGTGCGGCTAAAGCTAAAGCCGGCCTGAATTAGCACCGGAGCTGCAGGTTTGGAGCTAGCCTTGTTGTGGTCAGTGCAGCGAGACGCCGACAATAGCAAACCAGCCCAATCTAAGCACAGGACTTTAGCGCTGTCAAGATAAAAACATGTTTGAGTTATAACAGAGATTTTCAAAGTTTATGCTCCAAAATGTTGTATCTAAAAAGTACTAAGCCCTGAGTCAACTGTTGGATTTGACATATTCTAGATAGAAGTATTGTTAAACTCATACTGAATGCCAGGCTTAAAGTGCATGTGCAGGTTAGGCTATTTCACTAAAACATAGTTAACATAATTCTACTTAAGAATTTGCTGGTCTTTCTTGGTCTAGTTTTTTTGTTTTTGGTGAAGTTTATAATTTTACTTCCTGGTTGGACACAGGCAGCAGGTGTGACATACGTAGACGTAATTCCATAAGTGTTAAATTACACAATTGAACTCAGCGCTACTTCCTGTATTTTTGTACCTTTTTTTTTTTTTCCACAAACTGCCACTAAACTATGATAAATATTTACCACAGGTACTATCCCACCAAACCACATCAGAATTATAAAAACATGAAAACCTGTCATAAGCACTTGACATAAACCCACATTAAATGCCAGACTTAATTAGTTTACACATAGAATCATTCAAATGATATTGTTCCACAAGGGAAATGACTCAGATACAGTAGCTTCACATATTACAATACAAAAACAAAGAGCAAACATTTAAATGGTACTAAAATTACAAATAAGTTGCAAAAATAGCCTTGTGTCAAATATATATAATTGTAAAAGACAACTACACAATTTGAAAAATATAAAATATAAGCAAGTCTATATACAGTAGGTGGTGGTATAAGGAGGAACGGGGCAAAGATGACACAGTGATTTTACATTATCGAGTTCTATGACATAAGGGTGAGATGTTGTACAGTTGCAAGTTGGAGCTTATTATTTACATTGCATGAAAAAATCTGTACATTGGATAAACATCGTGAAAACAGGAGAACAGTTTATTTGAATTGTTTCGAGGTGTTTTGACTAGTGGGAAAGATGGACTGGCGCGAGCAGAGATGTGTTTTTCCTCGAGTGATGCAGAAAAGAGGGAGCCGCTGTCTGTGTGAATGGTCATGTATGTTAGTTTAAACAGACTATTCTTAAACACGCTGTTCTTATCATACTAACACACATTCAACTATTACAGCTTTTGAAATGAAAATACTATTTATGAGTACTGCAGATGTAAATAAGCACCGAGAGCTATAGTCTCATTGTTTCTTTGATGAAAGCTCCTGTACATGGCCCATGTAAAATAAACAAAATAAACTCAAATAAACTCACTGCAAATCTGGATGCTGTTAAATGAATGTATCTAAACTCTTGTAAATAGCCACACATTTTTTACATAACGCTTTTCCATTTTCAAGGCACTCAAAGCGCTTTACATCAAGGAACCACTCACCTTCATCTTCATTGGGGGTGAGGTGGGTAAAGTGTCTTGCCCAAGGACACAATGACAGCAATCATCTGTGGAAGCTGGAATTGCACTGCTCTACCAATGATGTTTTTTTTTGTTTGGTTGTTTTGTTTTTTTTTTAGCTCGAAAGCGAGATTCAAACCATCAACCTTTGGATCATGTCTTTCACCATTAACATAACATTATCTTTATCATTCAACTGTTTTTGTTAATATTTAATGGGAGAAAAAAACAAGTGAAATGGCTCTTTTAATACTTTATAATTCAAAAATCATCATCATAAAAACAGTACCTGACCAAAAAACTCCTATATAAAAACTCAAAAACAGTAGTATGTTTTTTAACCGTAAAACCCATTTTTCAGTCGTGATTTATTCCTCTGGCCCTTAAAGATGTCCGTGTCTCTGCTCCTCTCTGCTTTCGTGATAACACTAAGACGCCCAAAGCCCTCCCCAGCCTGACCCCGTGACCCCTGGGTATTTCTGCTCCTGCGCTGGGTACGGGGCGGTCTCCGGAGGGTAGGGGGGCTCTGGGGGAACACAAGCCAGGATTAAGGCCTCTGTTTGGGCAGCGGTGACTTCTATGAGCCCCTGTTTGGCTTGGCCTGCAGCGGAGGACCAGAGCGGCGCGATTTCGATTGAAGACGGAGGAGTTTGCTGTGAGAGAGAGGAGGAAAAAAAGACGAGGTTTAAAAATGTTTGAGCAGGATTTGGAAGGATTCGGACACTCACACGACTCATGAGAACTGAACAATACATGGGCTATTTTCAGAAGGCTGCTGTTACTGACACTCATTCTAGTTTTAAAGGAGAGCTATTGTGCAAAATCGACTTTTCAGAGCTTTTAGCCGTGTTATAAGTGTTTCTCATTTACCATCTCGAAGTTGTATTTAGAGTAATTCATGCCTGTTTGAATAATCTTTATTCTTGTGTATTTAAGGCGTCATTGCTCAGGCCCCTGTTTCCCCACCACCTGTGCACACCCACTGTGACGTACTTCCTTCCTTCACCAGTTTTATTTTCTTAAACGGTGATACACGTGCTCTCCCAGTCAAAAGTCTGGACACACTTTTTCATTTATGTTTCTTCTTTATTTCCATGATTACTTGCATTGTAGATTCTCACTGAAAGCATCAGAACTATGAATGACACATTTGGACAAAAATAAACTCAAAATGAAAAAAAAAAAAATCAACCGTGCAAGGGGTGGAACAAAAATTTGTTGCATTATTTCACTTTTGTCTTTGCTACATAATTACATATATCTCGATTCATATATTTGATTTCTTCTGTTTGTATCTGAAATATAGAAAGTAGTAAACAAAAAGAGTGGTCCTGCAGAGCGTGGTCCTTCAGAGCTTGGTCCTTCAGAGCTTGGTCCTGCAGAGCGTGGTCCTGAAGAGCATGGTCCTGCAGAGCATGGTCCTTCAGAGCGTGGTCCTGAAGAGCATGGTCCTGAAGAGCATGGTCCTGCAGAGCGTGGTGCTTCAGAGCGTGGTCCTGCAGAGCGTGGTCCTGCAGAGCGTGGTCCTGCAGAGCGTGGTCCTTCAGAGCTTGGTCCTGCAGAGCGTGGTCCTGTGGTCTGGCAGAGCGTGATCCTGCAAAATGCTCTTTGTTGTTGTTGCGTTTATGTGAAAACTATTTTAATGTCCAAGACATGCTGATGAGGACATTCAAGTGTAATTTTATTGTCAGCCACTGCCAAAATGTGTAAGTAAAAGATTTCATTTCAAGGTTTAGTAACATTACAATTAGAAAATGAAAAAGGACCTAAGACCATGGTCCTGCAGAGCTTGGTCCTGCAGAGCTTGGTCCTGCAGAGCGTGGTCCTGTGGTCTGGCAGAGCGTGATCCTGCAAAATGCTCTTTGTTGTTGTTGCGTTTATGTGAAAACTATTTTAATGTCCAAGACATGCTGATGAGGACATTCAAGTGTAATTTTATTGTCAGCCACTGCCAAAATGTGTAAGTAAAAGATTTCATTTCAAGGTTTAGTAACATTACAATTAGAAAATGAAAAAGGACCTACAATTATTATATTAGACTGTTGGCAATTTGATGTTATTTTGGGCCAAACAAAATAGACTCATGAAATTCCAAATTATTCCTCTAAAATCTGAACTCTCCAAAGCATTTTTACAGACAGAGAACGGGCTTTAGACCTCTTCATTGAAAAGACCCAAACAGATTTGAAAAAGTTTGATCACAGTTCAGTAAATATCCAATTAAAGGACTTTTTTTACCCCCATGTATTTGAGCAAAATGTGCAAAAATATTGTATAAGCAGCTTTTGAGGTCAAAATAAGTCTACTGTGTGCTGTCTGCATCTAATTAGAAAGTTTGTATTGTCCAATAATCAGGAAGTGTGCCTTAGCATGCTAATTGTTGTTAGCTTTTCTGTCAAAACAAAGCAACATTTGATTTATGTTGCAATTTTAAAGTGTTGCAGCAGGTAAAGTAAAGTCAAAGTTCAAAACAAGATCATAGGAAATACAAAAAATATTAAAATGGTAATAAAAAAGTACTAGTCTGCCTTTTGGAATGAAAATGTCTTTAGGCCTTTTTTTAAAGCCCTCCACACTTTAAGGTGTCCTCGGGGACTCTGGGCGGGCGTCCAAAGGCGTGGACCAATGGCCTGAAATGCCCTGTCTCCGATAGTGAAGGGCTCGGTCCTGGGCTGGTGGAGGCAGCAGGAGGAGATGGTGGAGCAGAGGCATCAGGTGGTGTGTGGGGTAAGCAGGGGCAGGGGCAGTTCTATGTAGGCACTGGTACGTGAGGGGCAGAGTTTATACTGGATCCTGTATTGAATGGACCAGTCAAGGGACCGGAGGACAGGAGTTATGTGGTCATATTTGCACCTCCTCGTCACTCCGCTCTCCAAAAGTTGTAAAAAGTGCTTATGAACTCATTGCGGTGAATAATTCGGATGCTCTGAATGCATAAGGTAACTGCAAACTGTTTAAAAAATGAGCTAGTTCTGTTTTTCACATTTTTAAGACGGTAAAAATCAGGTACGGCACTTTAATTTCACAATAGTAGTATTATAAATCCATGAACATGATACACAATTGGTTGTTGTGTTTGTGGTTTCTGATCCGGTCTGATTTCATGGGCGAGTCGTTCTCAGACAGTTGTTGTGTCATATAATAATACCTCATAACGAACAATGTTTAATAATGATAAATGAGCCCTATTCAAAGGCATTGTGCTGTTTCCTGTCACTGCTCCATCACAGAGCGCTCAACAAGACACCACTACTGCCCCCTGCTGACCCAAAACACTCACTCCACTCACGCCAGAGTGAATTCAATGAATAGTTTTAGACCTTGTCATTGTATATCGTCATTTTACACTAGATAAAATGCACTTGGATATAACTGAATAAGTTTAACTGGTAAAATGGTAAATGGTCACGTTTTTATATAGTGCTTTTCCACCTTCAAGGCACTCAAAACGCTTTTTACATCAAGGACCACTCACCCATTCACACACACATCCATACACCAGTGTACGCAGACATTGGGGGTGAGGTTGGTTAAGCGTTTTGCCCAAGGACACAACGACAGCATTCATTTGTGCACATTAATGAACCAGAATTAGCTAAGAAGGCTATTTTAGTCCCCGTGACAGATTAAGCCTTGCAACCAGTCATGTACTTACATAATAATTACAGGCTTACACACATTACCAACCTCATTGTACAGTTTGGCACAAATCCATATGTGAAACTGAAAATGCTAAACGCTGATTTTTATGTATTTATTTAAACATATAAGCAGCACAATCGAGTCATTTCTACAAAATACTGTCCTACAATCCCACCTCTTTTTAATGGTGGTCGACACTGTTTCAACATGTTATTGATTTGTTTATTTTATTTTATTTTGGAGTTGGAGTTATTTGAGACTTATTAAGATTTTAGTTCTACTTTTTAAAAATATTTTGACTGTGTGTTTTTCACAATAAGAGCCTGTTTTGGTGCTTACACAGAGCCGTAGATATTAAAAGCCTGTGAGCGATGGGAGCCCTAACATGTGCACATGATTTACAGTTGGGGTCAGAGGTCAGCGGGGATGTTTGAGAGCTACAGTGAACAACTGCTAAACCGACTTTTAGGTTACAATTTGAGCAAAATGTGTCTTTCCCCAGTACAGATATATAAGTTTGCTGTGTATCTAATTATAAAGCATTTTATTGTACAAGGAAGTGCGCGTTAGCAGGCTAGTTCAAAACTCCGCTCTGGTTTGGTGTAAGTTGTGAAAAGTGCTTATAAACTCATTGTGGTGAATAATTACGATGCTCAAAATGCGTAAGGTAAATGACTTTGGACCACTGCAAACTGTTTCAAATGAACTAGTTCTGTTTCTCACGTTTTGAAGACATCAGGTACAGTGCCTTTAAGTGATTTTCTGTTCCTGGTGCATGTGTCTGGGGTCACGGCGGGGTCACGGTGGGGTCACGGGGAGTGCGTCTGCCTCTCACTGTTTTGAAGCTGCTCTTTACAGCTCCTCTTTATAACTCACTCTAATGCATCAGTTTGACCCCGGAGCTGTGAATCACTACAGGGTCTCTGATGTGACACGGCCTGCTTCCTCTGCCTCTCAACCAATCACGTCCAAAACACACTCCCTCTCCACCGCAGCAGCAGAACCACCGGCCTCCTTAGCCTCTCCAGCTCCTCCTCTTTACCTCCTGCAGGTTTCCACAGTAGAGGTGAAGGACTGGTCAAATGCACAGGGTATCATGATGTTTCTGTGTCAATTAGATTCAGAAACTGTATTTATCCCCAACGACTATTCCTCCACAAATACTTAAAATGAACCCTGCCTTTTAGTCTGTCTTCTCCAAAGCACAAACCGCTCTCTCTACTCTGTGACATCATTACTTCTATAGGGGATTAAAAATGCTATATCCCCCCCAAAATAACGTAACAAGTTTCAGTTTTGTTTTTATTACTCTGAGTCTCCCCCGTGCTAAGTCACTCCCCCTTCATAGCGCAATCACAACACAATTAGCGTGTTTCCCGCTAATGAAACTGCTGCACATCGCATCAGGCTTGTGAAGTTGTAGAGTGTTGTTTTGCATCATGCTTTTGTTTATTTATGGAGAATTGTCGTGTGGGAGCATGGCTGACGTAGGCTTGTGGGCGGAGCATTGTACAGAACCCTACAGCTAACGGTGAAGAGGGTTCGAATAAGGCCTGGGAGAGATCGCTAAAGTACTCACACATACATGGATGACATCTAAAACCTCTTCAGGCCTATTTCTGATGAGGTAACGCATGGTAGAAAGCTCAGAAAAATTGATTTTGCGTAGTACCCCCTCTTTAAGTGGTAATCCATTAGTTTCACTCCTGCTTTAACTCAAGTAAAACCCAGTACTAAAATTACTTACACTGAGAAGCATCTCAAATCTCTGTTGTTAGCCTCATTTGAGCTCCTTCACTCACTGCGACGACAGAGGGTCTTTCTTTACACCTTTTTCCTGTTAATATGGCCTTATATGATCACAAATGAGCACAGTTACATAGGCTTGTTTTTGCATAAAAATGTTATGTTACAAATTGTAAAATGATGAATGCTAAGTTGTGCAATAAAAAGCTTGAGTAGTGCAAGTAGTAGGGTTGTCAAAAGTACTGAAACTCAGATACTAATCGATACATTAGATACTCATTTAGATACTCATTTGAGGTACTGATGCTAAAAAAAAGTCACATTCACAGCACAGAAATGAACCTTTCCTGAATAGCTTTAGAATGATCTTGAGCTGTATCAGAACAAGTATAAGACCCATGGACCACTATGGAATCTACCTGGACGACTGAGGGATTACACAGATATAATGCCACATGGGAATATAAAAGAAAGTACTAGGATTTAAAGTTGAAAATCACATTCTATTGTCTAAAGAAGGAGTGTTTTTCATTAAGAGCGTAGTATCGGAATCGGTATTGAGTACTGACTCTTCCTTAGTATTGAAATCGAGTTTGAAATGTTGGTTTCGTGAGAGTGTGAGTTGTAAAACAGAATCCCTGTACCTATGTCATCAACACGGAAAACTCCATCCAAAAGACAGAGACAGATTACGCACAAGGAAGACATTTTTCTGACAGTTTAAAGCCTCATTCAACAAAATAAAGGTGTTGTCATGTATTTTTATGAGTCTAATCAAAACTATTGCGCAGTTTAGTTTTCGCCCTTGTTTACATTATGGTTGCTTAGTAACACATGTCTAGCCAGGAAATGAAATAATAAACTTCACCAAAAAAAACAACAAAAAACACAAGGCAAAATTCTTTACAAAATCTTAAATATAATGTTTTTAACTATGTTTTAGTGAAATGAGGAGTCTAATGTGTTATATGCACTTTACGCAAAACTGACTCATTTAAGCCACGTTCTTATGTAGTAATGTCCCTTCAAAAACATATCTGGAGTTGTGTTTTGTTTCATTCACACATTTAAGTAATCCTTTTTTATTAGTCTGTCTACATCTCCAAAGCTCAAAATGCTCTGTTCCGCCTTGTGATGTCATTTAGTGGTAGTTTCATGCTAATAGCAACATTTTACCTTTAGTTCAGTAGAGATTGGCAATTTCAGGGGTGAAATTATCCAAATGATTCTAGTGAAGGTGTATGACAATCTTCCTGCTTTGCACTGGAAAAGTGCTATATAACAATGTGACCATTTACCAAGTGCTGGCACCAGATTAAACTTGCTTTATGCTCTGGAATGTCCAGTGACCTGCTCATTCCTGACAGGAAACAGATAATGTTTAGTTGATTGTATTGTATTGTAAACACTGTACTTCATGTCTATTGCCTAGATGACCAAAGTGAGATGTTTTCACTGGTGTTGATAAACTAGCTACAAACTACTAACTACTTTTTAGGTATGTATCATATTGTCTCATCTTTTATTGTATGTAACATGTTACATTATCTTTAATAAAACTAAGTTTAACATTTAATGAATAGTGGTCTATTTTTGTCTAATTTAAGTGAGATTTAAAGCTAAAAAAACTGCTACACTAAAATGGGTTTATTTTTATAATCTCTTTACAATACTATAAATATAATTTAATATAAAAGTTACTCATAAAAAAGTTTAAAATTAACTCCTAAAAAGAGTTAATGCTAACACCTTTTTGAGTATTAATAATTAACCCCCAAAAGGGTGAATTTAACACTTTTCTGACTGGTCCCATATAGACACTGAAAAAGAGTTAATATGAAATCCCCGGGAGTTGATTTGACTCTGCTGAATTTGCTGTGTAATATGGGCCCTTTAAGTGAGCAAAGTTATGTGAAAGGTATTGAGCATTTGCATGTGTTAGTCTGGATCATTCTGTTTTTGAAGCGTTTAAACTCCTCAGTCACAGATCTGATTGGCTGAGAGCAGAGAGAGCTGCTTATCTGAAGGACTATTGATCGTAATGTCTTTATCTTTGTTTGAGCAGATTACACAGTGAAAGGGCCTGTTCTTATCAGTCAATATATTAACAATGACAAACAATATACAAACACATCTCTAGTCCTGTATGGTCCTGATTTGAGCACAGTTTATTCCTGATGTAGACCTGACTTAGTCCCAGTTAAGTCCCACTTTTTGTGTGAATGCAACCTCACCTTGCAACACTTGAAGTACCTATGACAGTTTGGACTTCTCATTTTACTAAAACACACTTAAGATCACAATATTTAAGATTTAGGTAAAATATTTATAATTCATTACATTTTTTTTTGGTTTAACATTTGACTTCTGGGCTCGAAATCATGACATCACGCTAGGGAATTCCATACCTGTTTCCGAGCTTCCACATAGTATACATGGCCAAAATTATTATTTAACAAATTTAAATAGAAGAAACATCTTGATTTTGTTGAAATTATGTTTAAAGTATCAGAAAAATGTGTTTCTTGTGTGTAAATTCTCCCTAGAGTGATGTCCTCAATAGAACTCTCTAAAACAAAACTCTTTACTTCCTGTAATTTTAAACATGTTTTTTTGTTGTTGTTTTTTTTTACTTTTCTTCACAGATTGCTTCTTGATTGGTGTAAAACTATAATAGATATATTTAATAATTTATCCACCAAATAAAATCAAAATTAGAGAATCATCAAAACCTGTCATATGCACTTTAACCAGAGCCACAATGGGGTAGGAAAAACGGGCAACTGCCGAGGGCCCCAAGCTTTAGAGGGCCCCAGAGGACATGAGTTTTTCAACTACAGGATTGGAAAAGTCACAGTTGTGAAAAGCAATATTTCTTCTTAAATATGAATGGTCAATGTACAAAATAAGCATTTTTTAAATAATCAACACTTAAGAATTTCCTGGCAAGAGGCCCCCCAAACCCTGCGTTGTCTAGGGTCCTGAAGGTGTTTAGAGACAACTTTGCATTTAACACTGGTACCTTGACTAGACCTCTCTTGAAAAAGAGATTTGGAATCTCAAAGGTAAAAATATATATGTATAATACAAATTGAATTGAATCTGAAATGTGCATTAATAAAAAGTAAAAATATGGTTCATTTTTCAGGTTTTTAATACTGTAAGATATAGATCATTTTACATTTTGTTCATTGTAAATCACAATATTGATCTGAAACAGGTTGATAATTGAAATGGGTGCATTGGCTTCCTGTTCAAAACTGTAGAACCTCTTCATAGTAGCATTTTAGTTTTCATATGTCTCCTTTGATCTCAATGGGACCATAAAGTTTAAATGCAGTTTTATAACTTCCAACATGATCTTTGTCATAAGGACACATGCAATAACAACAGATTAAATAATAATAAATATTATTTTAAAAGTTCAGTCCAAAGCTTAAATAAAGTCTTAAACAGTTCCATGTGTTATATCTGTACAAATATTTACATACTGTTTTTTACTTGCTGAAAACCTAAGCTCCCACAATGCATTCTGTCAAAAATATTAATGATATGGCCTAATATTTGAATAGCACTTTACAACACTGAAAAGCCTCTCAAAGCGCTACACTATAGTCTTTATTCATACATACTTGGTCACTACTGTTGCCATGGCTGACCTGGGGCAGGCTGACTGCCAATCTGCACCATCCCACCACCCCCACGAATCACTCACTCACCACATTCATACATGAGCAATGTGGATGAAATGTCTTTCCCAACAACAGTTTGGACTTGTGGGTGAATATTCTAACCACCTGAGTTGTGTCTGTGACGTGTAAACTTGCTGAGTTTCATCACAACACTCTATAGACCAATGTTATTTAACACAGATGAAGGGCAGGTAAAATAAATAATGTTAAAATATAATTTTCGTTGTGAGTTCTTGGGTAGGATGACCAGATTTTCAATATTAAAAAAACTGGAATACACCCATGCTGAAGTGGTTGGTAGCAATAAAATTGTGAAAAGAGCGTGTAATTATTATGTACTCTATTCTCGACTCACTTCTGAGTCAGTATATAATATGAGAGACGTCTGTCTGTGCAAGATAGATTCTTTTGTGTTCTGGCCATGTTCAAGCCCAGTTTTCTGTGTTTTGGCTGAACAATTGACAGTTTATGCCCCTCCTAACTGATGGGATCAAATTGGTCAAAACTACAGACACCGCAGACATTTCTTGAATAAAACTGGGACAAATCAGTGGTTTTTGGATAAATCTATTGGGACATGGGACACAGGGCTCAAAACTGGGACTGTCCCGGGTAAACAGAGACATCTGGTCTCCCTGTTCCTGGGTCTAATCACTAGAAATGACACAGGTTCAACATTTGTGCATTTACATTTTGGATATTTCATGGTAAATAAGTGCAATGTAATCAATAGGAAAAACTGTCTCTTTTGCCCATCTGGGAGTATGACATCATCTCATTCTAGCATCTGAAAACCAACAGCATTGCCCTCCATTCAGAAGTATTGGTGTGATAGGTCATTTGCTCATGAACAACAATACCTACCTGCCTGCCTGACCTATCTGCCGCTGATGCCAACTGTGTCAAAGAGCTGTATATTTGAGGAGTCTTTTAGCTCGTCCTGCAGCTAATCTCCGATGAAAACCTCTTCAAAGCCTCGAGCTAAACCTAGCTTAGCCGCCGTTAGCTTTGGCCGCTGTTAGCTTAGCGCGCTTCACGGCTCACTTGCCCCCAGTTGAATGCACAGTCATCTCGAAACAGCCAGCGCATGTGTCACCAAAAACCCATACGTCAATCTGCTGTGCCACTGTAGCCATGGGAGCGGCGGCACAGTAAATAATAAAAACCCAGTCCTTTTTACACAAGTGGGTTGACAAAACGAGGCGATCCGTCTTTTTGACAAGAGCGAAGTTGTTTGATTAACTGCAGTAGTTTTAGAGCTACGGGGCCTGACTGGATCTCTTTGTTAAAGTATTTAGCTGAAGATACAATAGTGGAAAGTGTACACAAGTTTAAAGGAGTCAACTTTGAGGTCATTCGAAAACGATTAATAGGCTCCTGTTGACATGGAAAGGGCCTAAGTGGTTAGAGTTGCCTGGTTTTAAAATTTTCTGTGCAGTTAGCTTAAAATATTATTCAGTAGATATATAAAAATAAAAAATATAGACCTATATATTAAGGATTTATGACAACCAAACCAAATCATGGAGAATATGGACTAATACGGAGAGGAAAAGAAAGGGCAAGCGCCACATATAAGCCAGGTCTAAACCAGGACTAAACCAGGACTAAACCAGGTCTATACCAGATTTAAGACAGGTTTAAGCCAGGTCTAAACTAGAATTAAACCAGGATTACATGAAAACAAACAGACTGTATATGTGATATGGTCTAATCGAGGACTAAAGCTCTGCTAAATGAAGACAATATGTTGAAATTTACAACGTACATTTTAGCCAAACCGCTCCTTATACCACCACAGTCTCTGCCCCACTACAGACATATTGCATAAGCAGCTCTTGAGATAAAAAAAAATGGCTGCGCCCTGGTCTCTGAAAGTTATGAAAGCTCTTATAAACTCATCGTGGTGAATAATTAGGATGCCCTGAATGCGTAAAGTAAGCGAGGAATAACTTTGGACCACTGCAAACCGTTTAAAATGAACTAGTTCTGTTTTTCACATTTTAATACCATAAAAATACGATACAGCACCTTTAAAAATGTAACTTTTGATAGGGCCTACATCGTATTTTTTGTTGAAATGTTTGTTCAGGTAAATGTTTTCTATCGTCCCACAAAGGTTCCTGTCAATTCTTTGTGTAAATGCTAGATACACAGTTAGAATAATTAGTAGCTGGTTGACATTTGCTCTGCTCCTGACCTCTTAATCCCGCTGGTCTACTTTAACGTTAATTGTCTGAATGATGAATCACGTTGTATGGTTTAGATGTGACTAAAGAGCGTCATTCACCTGTCAGGAACCAAACCACGATGACAAAAAGCGAGCGCATTTTTGTCTGCGCAGCTCAGTCACCACTCCTCCTCTCCTCTCAGTCACCACTCCTCCTCTCCTCTCATTCTTCACTCACACGATCGCCTTTTGTTTTTCCAATGGGCCGTGTTTTAGAGTACACTCCCTCTGCCTCTGTGCAACTCTAAAAGGTCGAAAAGTATTCGTTTGTCACACATGGTTTTGTCCAACGCCCTCCACTCTCTGCCAGGGCTAAAAAACAGGAAATGCATTATAACTGAACAGAGACATTTAATTTAGGGTAATTTACTTTTGGATTAACGATGTGACGAATGCCTCTTAACATGAATGGTTCAAACTGGGTCTAATATTTTAAAAAGGGATAGTGCGTTGCATTATTGTGCCTTTATGTGGTAGGGTGATACCTGCTTAGCAAAAGAAACTCAATTCTGTCACTGGATAAAGGTTTTAGTGTGAAGATGTTTTGCTGCTCAGCCAAGTGGCTTCGTACTTACCTGGATGACTGAGGATTACACAGACAACTATCTGCCATTTATCCTACTCATATTCCGCATTGTACTGTAATCATAGCCACTTGCTGTACACAATAGTGCTTTAGGCCTTTATTTAATTTTATTTTACTTTCACAGTGTAACATTTATTGTTTTTGATTTGAGTGCCTATTTCTATTCTCTTGCTGTCCTTGAACTGTGTCGGGGCTAATGCTAATGCACATTTCTGAGTATATATAATAATGTATAAATAACACCACTGACCGAAATAATCTACACCTAAAAATAACTGGGTCATCCATACAACACATTTTATTTTGTTGTTATGTTACATTTAACGTTGTAGTAAAAGGTTGTATTAGCGTTGACAAACAAAGACGTACCTTTTTAAAAGCAGTGCGTCCTCTGGTGAAGTTTTCCTCGCATTTTTTAAGTGTTTAACTGATCTGTCAGAATTTAGTGATTTTAGCGCAACTCAAAAACCTCAAAGACATTACATTGCGGCGAAAATGGTCACGCAGACCCCTCTGATTGGAACTAGCCGGCTACCGTGCACAGACCCAGTTACTAAGATGATAACACTGCTTTTTTTTTTCTTTTTTTTTGCCACTAAAAATTGGTACAGGCATCAATTTCATTTTAAAATCTTTGGGATTTACTGGGGAATTCTACAAGGATCAGTCTTGGCTCCCACCATTTTTAATCTGTTTTGAGTAATTACATAAAAAAGCACCAGCATTTATTTTAGTTTATATAAATTGGAGTATTTCTTTTAAAATAAATTTAATATACAGTGAAATGAGTTATCATATAGCAGACGTTAGCTGTAGTGTTATAGATGTAAAGTGTCAGCTTGTGTGTCAGTGGGAGGCTGCTACAATAGCTGCAGAGCGCGGCCTTATTTTCTCAGTGCAAAGACAACACACAGACCAGTTTGCCGAATGGGTTTGTTCTGCTGTGAAAACGCCTTCACTGACTCACTCTGCAAATCGTAAAAAAATAAAAAAAATGACATCTAAGAAGTGGGAACGTGTCTCTAATGCCAAAAATACTATACTCTGTGTAAAACCTCTGACTGGTTTAGGCCTAGATTATCTCTCTTGTTTTGCTAACTGTTTGCAATATACAGTGTTCTTACATTAAGCCAGTTGATTTATTTAGGATTATTATAATAGGATCATTATAATGATCTATTTAGTAGGTTGGGTTCACATGAGGGATGGGCCGAGTCGATACCAGTAGCCGATATTTGTCCTGCTGCTGTGGCCAATAACCGATATTTAGCTTTTAAAATCCAAAGTAAGTCCCACAAATTTACCGTAAGTTGAAGTAAATATCATTAATTAATCTTTCTGTTTTTGTAAAAATAACTAAATGTACTTTACTAAAATATAAAACAATTTGTTACATGTTTGTGTACATACAGCCATATAACGCTCTTCTACTTCCATTTTGACTCATAAGTAAAAAAAAAAAGTATTGAATATTGGTATCTAACATCAATATTGATACTGGAATCTATATATATTGCCCATCCCTAGTTTACATGACATCCCAACACCCTAAACTGCCCATAAAATGGGGCGGTGCAGTGGCACAACAGTTAGCTCTCGCCTCACAGCCAGAAGCTCGTGGGTTCTGTCCTGTGGCAGCACAGGGCCTTTCTGTGTGGAGTTTACATGTTCTCCCTGCGTCTGTATGGTTTTCCTCTCTCCGTGAGCTCTGACTTCCCCTACCACTAAAAACATGTACAATAGACTCCTCCCCTCTGGCCAGGACTCCCCTGAAAAAGATATTCTTAATCTCTGCCAAGGCTGTCTGTGTGATCCCACAGTCGTCCAGGTATGATCCATAGTAAAAGAAAAAATCAAATCTGTCAACTGGACAAAAAGTTGTAGGAGTGACAATGTTTTTGAAGAACTGAAGAAGCGGCTTGGATGAGCAGCGAAACGTCTTCACTTCAACAACCTTTTTTCCAGAGATTTGAATTTTTCTTTTACTACCTCTGCCAAGGCTGTCACGACAAATTATTACATCGACTTATCGTTCAATCCAGGAAAGAAGGAACAATATATTTTAGGGTTCAGCACTTACTGTGTGTACATTTTCTTTGCAATAGTGGGGAAATGTATGTTAAATTCTATGGGTATTTATTGGTTCATTCTGTTATTTATTTGTTGCAGCTCAGGCCTTTTAATGATAGTGTATATTTAAAGTGGTTTGCTGGGATTATCCTGCTTTATTGTTATTTTGCCAGTGGCATGAAGTAGTTTCAATATTATTGTTTATCGCAGTATATCCTTGTAGCAATATATCGTGCTTTAAGATTTGTTATTGTGACACACGTAACCCGAGCGGGAGTCAATAAATAATTAAATCGAGCTGAAGTCACAGAAGGTTCAAACTTTTACTTTTCAATCAAGGTTTTCTTTTAAACCAACCAGTGCAGTGTTTTGTCATAGCTTGACATATCCACCACCAGGAAAGTTACACAGTGGGACGTTAACAGTAACCTCACAATCAGATGCTAATCCTAACAAATTCTTAAAATAAGGCTCTATAATCAAAATCTTAAAAACGGAAACATGTACGTTTAAAATGTATATAGTAAATGTAGACATATTGTGCTTTTGTCAGCTATATAGTTATAATCTATGACACCGGTGGATCATTATGACTTAAAGTGCGTTTGACAGATCAATATATTGTTCTAATTCTGACTTGGTTTGGTGGAATAGTACCTGTGGTAAATATTTATCATCGTTTTACATCAGTTATGTGCCAGTTTGTGGAGAAAAGTAGAAAACAAAAGGTACAAAAATACAGGAAGTAGGGCTAAATTCCAATCCCTCTACCTTCAACACGGAAAACTCCATCCAAAATACGCAGGAGGCATTTTTCTGACAATTTAAACATTGATTTAACAAAATAAAGGTGCTCAAAGTAAAGGTGGTCACAACAGTTATGGAATTACCTCTTCGTATCTCACATCTGCTGCCCGTGTCCAACCAGGAAGTAAAATGATAAACTTCACCAAATTTACAAAACTAAAAAAGACTAGGGCAAGGACTAAGACTAGACTTTTTAAAATAAAATCTTAAATCTAATGATGTTAATTGTGTTTTAGAGAAATGAGTAATCTAACCTGTCATATGCTTTTTAATTCAAAGTCTATTTTGCACAGTATGTCCCCTTTGAGAAAGCGCTCTAATTCATTCTCCATAGACTTCTTTAGCACAAACCAACATTGTTTTCCAGAATCCAGCCCCTTTTCCGATGTTGAATTTTTCCGTATAGTAGGAAGACTGGGCCGTGTTGCTCCTCCCTGCTCATAACTTTGACAATTCCCAGCGCGGCTCTGGATAAATCCTGTTATTTCTAATGAAGCCCCTCAGTCCCAAAGTCTCATAAAGTTCTCATTAGGTCGACACATTTCCTTAAAGCGAGTAAGTCTGCTCTGACACCTCCAGATTAAAGAGGTTTGAAAGCACCACTGGTCCGTAACAGCTCAGCTAAAAAAGCATTACGCCGATACAACCCAACAACGGCAACAGTTGTCTTAAAGAGACTAAAAAAAAATCTTTAAACAATTTGCTTTTCAAACCGGGATCAGGGCTTCGGGTTGCCAGATATGTGGGGACAAATAAATGTCTAATGTTATGAAAGCAAATAGCCCAAAAAACAAGGGACCCAGGCCTAAAAGAAGTCAACAGTAATGCGATGTACAGATTAATTTTAAAGGATCACTATGTAACTTTTCTGATGAAGGGTCTGCCCTTGTCTCCATGAAGATGTCATTACGTTGCCTGGAATGTTCCACAGTATGGCATTAAACTTATCTATCTCCACTGAGAAAAGCGTTGCACCAGGCAAAGGTACAGGTCAGGGTCAGGTCAGTCTCATTTGTAAAACATGGATTTCTTACTAAAAAGTGAACGTACAAACAAAACACAAACTTCAACAAACTTCTCATATTCTCATATCAAGGGCTCATATTACACTATTTTCTGATCTATGTTATAATGTTGCTTCCTCATCAGAAACACACCTGGAGTTGTGTTTTGTTTCATTCACACATGTTTAACACACAAACCCTGCATATTTAGGCTGAGTTCTTCTCTCAAACTGTAAATACTGTTCCACCTTGTGATGTCATGTGGTAATACAGGAAGTGCTCCTCTGTGTTTTTAAAATCCATACACCTTCACTAGAATCATTTAGATAATTTCAGACCTGGAATTGCCTCTACTGAACTAAAGGTAAACGGTAGATGTTAACTTGAAAACTACCGCTTCATGACATCACACGGTGGAACAGAGCATTGTGACCTTTGGAAATGGAGACATCGTAATAATGCAGGATTATTCAAACGTGTGAATGAAACAAAACACAATTCCAGGTATGAGGAGTTGAGGTTTGAGGAACAACAAGCTCACAAGAGTCAATTTTGCCTAATATAGGACCTTTGAACCTGCTCACTTCTCACCTCTTGGAGTCCAGACGCTAATTTTCATGTTAAATTGTATTTTTACAGATCACAAATGCAACATGGAAGTCATATACGTAACATTTTTGTTTGTATGCACGCTTTTTAAATGGGACCCCTGATCTGTGGAGAGGCGAGCCCGCTCACAGTAAGTTTTTGTTAAATAAAATGGAAGACTAGAGGCCTTACTTTTCCTTCCTGCTCCTCTGTGCTCTTTTGTCCCGGGGCAGAACCAGGATTAAGGCTCTTTCTAATAGGACACAGCAACACACACCTCTCTCACACAAACTCTCTCTCTCCCTCTCTCTCTTCTAAACCCCCCCACCCCACACTCCCCCCTTTTTTTCCTCTCATTTTCTCTCTGTCTCTCTTTCCCCAATCTCTTTTTCCCCATCACTTTCTCTCCTTCTCTGTCACTCTCTCACCTCCATCTTTCTCTCTCTCCCACTCTTTCTTCTCTCTTTTCCACCTCTCTTTCCTTTTTATTTCTCCATCGCCCACCTTTCTTTCTCTTCTCTTTTTCCTTACTTCGCTCTTTCATTCCCACCCCCTCTCTCTTCTCGCCCCCACCCCCCCATGCCACTCTCTCTTATTTTCTCCAACCCCTTTTTCTCTCTCTCTCTACCTTTTTTCCTTCTTTCTCTCCCTCTCTCTCTCTCCGTCTTTGGCTCAGATCTGGTTTAAGCCCCAGGATTAAAGTCGACACTTGGTTCAAACATGGCTCCTGGTTACAGTGAGATTGATGGACCATAAGAACTTAGACGCTTTAAATTATATAACAATACAGTCCAATCAAACACGCACAGGTAGTGATGAAAAAGTACAGGCTAATGTATGAAACAGGGGTTTGGTAGCACTGGTTCTTTCAAGAGATCCAGATTTGGTATGAGTTAAAACCTACTGCGTATTCAAGACGCCATTGCTTTGAAAATCCCTGTTTTCCCCTGCCCTTCATACACTCCCACTGCTCTGTACTTACTTGTTCTTTGTTTTATTATTTTCTTAATCAGTGATACACATAGGATTCAGCAGCACAAATCTGCAGTTATCTGTGTTTGGACCTGTCAGCACGGCACATCACAGCGGCGCTTTGTTGTGATGACGTTTACAGCGAGGTACCGTAAAGGGGCGAGCGGGAATCAGCGCTGCAGTTTTTTTTGCTTCTTTTCAAGTAATTTTAGATCAATATTGACCATCTTTACAACAGCAATCCTGTGTTGAGCGGAGGGCTTGCGGGGCATTCAGAGGTTGGTGGTGCGTTCAGGGTCCCACAGACGCTGCAAAGTAAACAGAGGGTCCCAAAAACAAACAGGACAAAGCTCCTAGCTCCTAGCCCCTAACTCCTTTACCTTTGGAGCTACGTCACGGGGTCAACCATAAGAGTCTTAGGCAGAAAGGAGAAGGAGCTTCAGCTGCGTTTAGAAAATCTGCCCAACCTAACCAACCTAACCAGCGGTGGGAACAACGGCGAAGTTACGTGACCCTACAGCTGTGTAATAAAAGCTACAGCACCCACAAAACGGACTTCAATAAGCGCTCCTCGTTCTCCTCTACTGCTCTGATTTTAATGAGAATTTCAACATGGCAGTGCACTTAAATGACCCAAGTGTTTGCACATGAGAGAAGATGCTAAAAACGCTCTGCAATAAACTCCACAGACTGTACGATCTGTGGCTCTGACAAGTTTAAACATGAACCACCTCCAACAATAAGATATGCGCCCAGGCACAGAACAGAATAAATATTCTTACCATCAGCTGCAGCCTCTGCTCTGTCCTCTGTCACTACAAATCTTCCACTAAATCCTGTCCTTTAGTCTGTCTGTAGGAGCATAGAGCGGTGCACAGGCTCCACAGGTAAGTTTATGCAAATTAGACATGTGGCTTTAAGGTTGGTTTCTATAAATGTAAACAGTGTGCGCAGATCTTCCCTTATGTCATGATGTATCTACAGATTAAGCGCGTGAAGCTCAGATGACCCTAAAAGCTTTTATTTTCACTTTTATATGAAGTTGGGTTTGTCCAAATAGATGTTTTGTGTAATGTTTGAGGCAATAAAACTTTTACTACATTACAAACTCTTGATGCTGAGATCGGCTGTGTTCGGAAACCTTCAGGGAAAATGCTGTATTGTGGGATGCCTCATAGCTGCCACTGGTTAGGAAGCTCCCGAGGTTCCTACGCTAAAGGTGCTATGAAAGGAAGCATGCAGGATCCTTTTCCTAACTCCTTCATAACGCAGCAGACTATTCGGACAGTCCTTATCATGGCAGACGGCGACGCATATCCGGTTTTGGCTTAAGGAGCTAGGAGCTTCGTGGCCAATTTGAGGAATTCGGAACGAGCACTGGTCTTTGTTCAGACTCACCTGTGCTCTCTGCTCTTCTTCTGTCAGGCCAAAGCTGGCACACTGTCAGACTGAAGTAATGTAGATAGCATCTAGTGGTGATATGTGGGAATACAACAGGGTCGGGTCGGTCAATCTAAGTACAGATGGTAGCTTTAAATCCCAGGCCCAAACTATGACTAAACAGAATGGCTACATTTGGGCATTCACAAAACACAGACAGTTTATTGCAGACAGTTTACTGAATCTAAATACTATAATGTTAAAAGATATATTCAAAAGGATATACCGGTATTCAAAAGTGCTAACATTAACTATCGAGTTTGGGCCTGTGCCTCTGTCTTTTCTGGCACTATAAGAACTGCCAATCAATCATTTAAATAGAGATAAATGTGTGAGAAAGTTGACTTAAAGCTCTACTAATGGTTTAACTGTGTTTGTGAATGCTCACTTAGTCCGCTCATAAACAGTCATTTATCCGGGGCTTTCCAGATCTGCTCACGTCAGTTCAAACAAAACCTGAAAAGGATTTAACAAGAGGAGGATTCAGGAAGGCAACAATTATTTAGACACTGTACCTGATTTTTACTGTCTTAAAAACGTGAAAAATAGAACTAGTTCATTTTAAGGTTATTTCTCACTTACCTATGCATTCTGAGCATCCTAATTATTCACCACGAGTTTATAAGCACATTTCACAACTCTCAGAGACCAGAGCGGATTTTTGCAGTGACTGTAATGCTAACAACAACTAGCATGCTAATGTGCACTTCCTGATTATTGGTTAGTGCTTTATAATTAGATGCAGACACTAGACAGTGGACTTATATCTGTGCGGTCAATGGTCACATTTTTACATAGCACTTTTCCACCTTCAAGTTGGTCAAAGCACTTTACATCATCACACACACGTTCATACACCAAGAGTCTTGCCTAAGGACACAACGACAGCATTCATCTGTGGGAGTTGTAATCGCACTGCCAACCTGTGAGTGACCACTGAACCAATGATGTTTATGTTGATTCAAACCACCAACCTTCCAAACAGTGGACAAACGCTCTACCAACTGAGCTACTGAACTGTGGCAAGACACAGACACAATCAAGCTATTTTCCTGAACTACAAGAACGTGTATGATGTGATATACAGGAAAAACCCATGTTCATCTTATGGCTAAAACTCCTTTCAACTGACATTATGCCTTTGTGATTGAATAAACCACCACATATTGTTTGATAGTAAAATAAAAATTCACTTTTGTTTGTTTATACTGACTCATCACCCGCAAGTCCCTCTATAACCTGGCCCCTCCCGACCTCCTCTATCAGCACTGTCCCACCCGCCACCTCAGATTAGCCGACCATAGGCCGTATAGATAAATGGACATAGCTAACCTGCTAGCCGCTGCGTTCCAAACAGGAAGTGCTCGTGGGTGTGCTTCTGGCTCCATCGACTCTGGCTCCAATTCACTTTACACTGAAAAATTGTCCCCCCTCTCTCTGTATCTGCTGCTGTCAGGCTCGTCATCTTGGTCTTAAAATGTTCGTATTGACCTGCTCTACATGATTCTGGTATTTTTATTGCGCTATTGTGTCAGTAAATCAAGATATGAACATTCATAACAGACAAATCAGGCGTCTTTGTTCCCCGAGGTCACTCCCACGAGCATTAGCTCCCACTAGCATTAGCAACAGGTTTGATTGATTGATTGTTGCCTGCTTCCTGCTAAAACAGTGGTGCGAGCGGGAAGGGGCGTTACCTTCAACAGCCTAACTCCAGATTAGCTCTTTGGTTGCTATGATACTCATGGTCAGAGTTCCAAATATGGAAATTAGCTTCAAATTTGCCCCTATAACTGCTCTAGCCTAGATCAGCTTCATTTGACTGGAGCCGAACTCTATGGGTGACGTCACACTCACTTAGTCCACTTCTTTACACAGTCTATGGCCGACACCAACCTCCTCACTCCCCTCATCAGGACAAAGCACTGAACCTTGCCTTCGTTGTCCCCGCTCTCTGGAACTCCAACCCACAACCCATCAGGAACTTGGACTCACTGCAGCACTTCAAATCACTACTAAAAACTCACTTGTTCAATCTGGCATTCAGTCTGGTTTTACTATTAGAGAAGACGTTGAACTTTGTGCCAGTTTTTGTTTCATGTGGATAGGCCCAGTCATTACAGAGATATTAACCATAAACCAGGTCAACAAATCTGCGATCTGACATTTAAACAGCAAATTCCACCACAGAACTCTGGCCTGTCCTCCTGCTCTGTTTAAACTATAGGCAGCTGAAGTGATGTGATGTCTCTTCTTATGTGAGTGCAGCTGTTGACACTCTCTTTGCAGTGTCCTGTGGCTGTGGATCTTGTGTTGACAGAAGTGAGTTTCCTCTTCGGTGACGTCAGTGAAAAGTCCGACCGTCCCTCAGTTCCTCCTCTGCACCAGAACATTCTGGTATTTGGTATAATGTCTCATATAAAAATGTACAGAAGGATCACCTGGGGCTTTGCAATTAATTTCATTTACAAAATTTTCTTTCTTTTTTTTGTTCTAAATGGCGACTCGGCCCTTCAAAACCAAGGGTGTATTAAATTAGTGGTTTGTAGATTCTCGTTTGTGATGGTGTCGTTCTTGAGTCTAGTCAGTAATAGAAATGATCAGATTCAGCATTTGTGAATTTATCTTTTGAATATTTCATGTCAAAGTACAATGTATTAATCAGTGGGGAAAAGTGTGTCTTTCCCCCATGTGGGAGTATGACATCATCACATTTTAGGATCTGAAAAGCACCAATGCTCTCAGGGCTGCAACTAACTGTTACTTTAGAAGTTGACCAGTGAGGTCATTTATTCTGTTGTACATTGAGACTTTAAATATATTAACCAAATATGGTGAAGGCTTCTGGATAGAGAATATTTACAAATAACATGTATTATTGATAGAAATGAGAAATAGTTTATTTGTGTTTGACATTTTGATTTAATAAAGCTGCTGTCTTTGTATGAAAGCT
This sequence comes from Periophthalmodon schlosseri, assembly GCA_000787095.1. NCBI lineage: Eukaryota > Metazoa > Chordata > Actinopteri > Gobiiformes > Gobiidae > Periophthalmodon > Periophthalmodon schlosseri. Next base: position 35,922 of record KN486114.1, read on the forward strand.
TTTTGGCATGTGTTTTAGAGTGTGTACTACACTCCAGATTACAGTTATTCTCAAAATAGAACTATAGATAGATAGATACATAGATAGATAGACAGGCAGGTGGACTTTATTGATCCCCTAAGAAGTGGAAATGCAGTGTCCAGTAGTGTCCTGTGACATAACATGGCCAATCCCACACTACAATCCACTAGTCACCATTAGTCAGTTCATCGTTGCAGATCTACTAAACTTTTTCACAGTTTTGCCTTTTACTGGGCACAAAAAATTTAAACATTTAATCAAAATGTAATAATTAAAATTTCATTTCTGACTAAAATTTTTTGTCACAGCTTCCCACGGTTCTTCTTTAAACACACTCACTTCCTCTGCTGCACTGAGTGACAGAGACGTCCATTAGACAGTCTGACACTGAGACACATTACAAAACAATGTGTCAGATGCCCCGGAGCGCTGGTCTCTCTGACGCCTGTCCTGTCTGTGTCACTGCTCCTGTCACTGCTCCTGTCACTGCTTCTGTCACTCCAGATTTTATATGTGTGTACTCAGTAATACTGCAAGGAGACGGCCTGTGGACAGACATCCTCCTCCTCTGCACCCACCTCCACCCTCACCCACCCTCACCCACTTCCACACTAGGCCTGAAATATGATATGAAATTTGGGATATTGTGATATAATTGTCCGTGCAGCTGATTTTCCTCTTATTCCGAGGGGAGGCAGACAGATTGTTGCTAATGCTAATGCTAAAACCTATATTGACTTAAACACTGACTTGCCAAAGCGATTGACAATTTAAAACAAAATATGATATCTTTTAAATGGGAAAAAGCCCTTAAAATATTGCATGTAACAACAAGATGAAACCCATGAATAGCTCATGTATAACTATGGCTATATTCACCGAAAACAACTTATTAACATATTTAATAAGTTTCAGTTTTGTTTTTGACGACTTTGAGTCTCCCCTCCCTTTGCTCTCCGTGCTAAGTCACTCCCCCTTCCCACTAATGAAACTACTGCACATCGCATCAAGTTTGTGAAGTTATATTTGCATAGTTGTATATTTATGGAGAATTGTTGTGTGGGAGCGTGGGTGACGTAGGCTTGTGGGCGGAGCTTTGGACAGAATCTTACTGCTAACCAGAAGTGAATAGGGCTCGGGAGTAATCTCAAGAATCACTAGATTACTCCAACATACATGGATGACATATAAAATCTTATCAGGCATGTTGTTGATGAGGGAAAAATGTTATAATGTGGTAGAAAGCTCCAAAAAGTCAATTTTGTAAATCTTCTGTATAAAAACCAAATCACGGTGAATATAGCTGCAATTATTTCAGTATATGTTGATATCTGGTGTTGCCTGTTGAAACGTTGCATCAGCTCTTTGTCTCTGTCTCCGTGGCTCTGTTGGTTCAGCGAAAGCCCAGTTTGTTGTTTGGTTATTGACAGATGAACACGTCGAATGTCATCACAGCTCAAACAGAGAACCAACGACGAGAGAAAACCACCAACCGCCTCAGCTTCCAATGACAAGTCCGCATTTCAACATGAGTGTTTGGATTTCCTGAAGCTTCTAAACTAATCTGTAACGGAAACTACCTGAACCATAACCTCCCCGTGACCCCAATTTGACCCCAACCCAACCTTCAACCAATCGAGAGCTTGTTTAGAATCATTGACAGTTCGCATTCTTCCTTATTGAGTCCACAAACATCTTTAAACACCAATAATAGCCACTAAAACAGACCTATAACGCAAAATCGACTTTTCAGAGCTTTTAGTTGTTGTTTCTCCTCCCCATTTACTCATCTGAAGTTGTATTTGTAGTGATTCGTGCATGTTTGAGTAATCTTTAATCACTTATTTTGAAGACGCCATATTGCCACTATTTTCACCACCATCTGTATATGTTCATTGTGCTGTACATACATCGTTCTCTAATTTTATTTTCTTAATCGGTGATACATGTAGGAGTCGGCAGCAGTGTGTAGTCATTTTGGTACAAATGAAAAAAATTACGTTTACGGTGACGTCAGCTCCCATTGTGGACTTGTTTCATTTATTAAGTCGTTTTAGATCAATATTGCGATTTAAAATGTCCACATTACAACATAATGACCCACCGGTGTCATAGATTATAACTATAGAGCAGACACAAGTGCAATATGTCTTCTTTAACCTCAAATACTTAACATTACAAATTGACATTAATGTGTTTCAATGATCAATAGTATTTCGACACAGCGCAGGTTGGTATCGATTTCTCTTCGTTTCACTAAAGCCGTATCTTTTAGTGTTTCAGATAAGTGACATTTTTGGAGCTAAACATTCACTAAAAGTCAACATTATTCAACAGCTCAGGACAAACAAAACATAAACCATAAAATGTGTTATCTGGACACAACTATCGAAAGAGGAATGTGAATTTGCACAGAGGAAACTGATGCAAAAATGAAAACTAAACCTGGCTGTTTTAGGGTTGAATAGATGACACAAAATCAAATTATATATTTTTATTGTGAGAAGGATTTGATGATTATTCATGACTATTGACCATGACAACAGTGAGATCCTTCATTCACTTTCACTCTAATAGATCAGCCTTCCTCTGGCCAGTTTTATCAAATCACACTTTATGAATAATAAAGTTTGAATTTTGAACTGAATTGTAGTTAAAAACACAAAAAACTGATAATTTTTAACATTTTGCAGGGGTCCATAAACTATTCCTCACTTACTTTATGGATTACCAGACCAGAGTTTTGCTGTCATGGTAAAGCTAACAACAACAAGCATGCTAACATGCACTTTCTGATTATCAGACAGTAAAACGCTTTAGATTTTGCTCAAATACATCAGATACAGCCACTTTAATAGGCACCATTTTGAAAGATATTTTTACCTTAAAATGAAATTATGTTTCTAGGGAAATAGAAAGTTAAAACCATATTTTGAAACATTCTACATGGAGATAGATCAGTTTTATGCCATATGTGGAAGATTATAGCCAATAGCTTGTTGCCATTTCCATGGCAACAAGCAGGAGGAAGTCCTCCCACAGGCCAAGTAAGAGTCAGGTTTGTGGAGATGCAAGCCCGCTCACACTAAGGGCAAATGTTTTTATGTGCAATAAACACACTCATAATCAAAAACATGCTTTTATTTTAGTCTGTTTTTTGGCAAAAGAAGTATACTATGGCTTTAATTAAACCTGCTTCTATTTGTGAGAGCTGCAACAGTTTGATGACATGTCCTGTCTTTAATGACCAGTGTGTGGACAGTGTGTGTGGACAGAGGTAATGCCACAGCAAACAGGGGCGGGACAGAGCTGAGTGCTGACCACATGCACTTTTCATCATCTTTGTAAACCTCATATCAGGAAACAGACCAACGGCAAAGAGCAGGGCGGCCACTGTTGCCTTAGTCTTGCCAGTAAGATGAATTCTCACGATTTTTGTGAGTTCATAAACTCTTAAGGAGCCGTTTTGTTCAGCTCCAGTTGCATGTACAAAACTGACCGAAGGGCAGTATTGTGGTTTGCGTGGAAGCCAGCACTGAATGAACCAAAACACACAAGGCAACAGAGACAGCATATTTTAGTAGAAATACAGGCTATTTAATTTGTGAACAATACAAAGGGAAGCGCTTTGAGCATTTGTGAAGGGAAAGATGTCTGTGTTTTTCTCTCAACTGGATTTAACTCAAGTTTGATTTTTCGCTTGTTTCGCTGTTGTGGCGCTTTGACCCATCAGTGTGAAGTATTTGTTTGAACAGTCCGATCATAGGTTCAAGCGCTTTCAGCGAGAGGCCTACACACATCAGTCTGGTGAGAGACAGGTTACTGTTGCCTGGGATGCAGAATATACACTTCTCTAATACTTTATGAAGTGAATCTTTCCGAATGATTCCCAGGTGTAACAGCCAATCAGGGACACGCATGGTGTATCAAAACAGACCATAGACTGTAGATATAAAGGGACATAGCTACCCTGCACTTCGCTGTGTTCCAAATAGGAAATGAGCATGGTGCAATTTGGCTCCATCGGCTCTGGCTCCAATTCACTTTCTATTGAAAAAAACGTTGGCCCTCTCTCTGTAACTGCTGCTGTCAGGCTCGTCATTCTTTTAAATGTCCCTAAAATGTTCTTTTTAACCCGCTCTACATGATCCTGGTGTTACTTCACTACTTTGTCCATAAATCAAAATATGATCATTAATAACAGACCATTGATTGACAAAGTTGCTAAGTGTCCACTCCCACTAGAGCAGCCGTGCAGGAGGGGTAGTGTAACTTCAGCAACATCCTGGTTGGCTCTTTGGTTGCTATGGCACTCGTGCTCGGAATTCCAAATACGGAACATGGCTCCAAATTAGCCGCTATAACCGCTGGCCTTGATAGGCTTCATTTGGCTGGAGCTGACCGCTGTGGGTGACGTCACACTTCCTTAGTCCACTTTTATATACAGTGTAACAACGGAGGGAGTAGTGACCAGACTGATATCCCTCTGTATAAAAAATACAGTATAAAATATATCAGTCTGGATTTACCAAGCAAAAGACAAACAGCACTGCAGCCACTGTCAACACAACACAAACCTGATCCTGTAGAAGACATGTGTTGTTAATACAAGTCAATGGGCATCTGTACATGGATTATATCTGTCAGCCATTATCCCATTCTAATCAAACTGTGTGCGTCCCAACCAGGCCAAAATGCATGGAGCAAATCTCATAAATGCGATCATTGAGGAAGGCAGCGCAGCTCAAACCGGTAACTCTAGAACAGAACCGAGTCAGGCCAATGTGGACCAGCTGTGGGCTAATCCAGGACCTTAGAGGGGATTTGGGGCGGCCATGTCAACTTTAATTGAGCATTAATTACAAACAGTGCAATTTCCCATTCAGATTGGCCCGTTTGGTGATGGGGTACTGCCATCTGAGAGGCTAAGGCTGAGTGTGGTATGTCTCTGGTCCACTCATGTTTAAACAACGTCCTGTCTGAAATCTACAAATGTGATTCTTTTCAAAATGTTTGATAAAGCCCAAATCAGGAATAAGAGGAGCTGATATTCAGTAAAGAAAAAAAGGCTCAGACTTAAAGTGCATATGACAGGTTTTTATGATTCACTTATTTTGACTTTATTTTGTGGGATAATACCTGTTATAAATTATAGTTTTATACCAACAGCAAGCAGAGAGTTCTAAAACATATTGATGACATTACACTAGGCAAGGGACACTCAGAATTCCTTCCCAAGATTAGGGACAATTTTCCAAACTTTAAACATTATTTCAACAAAATTAAGGTGTTTTCATATACTTGCTTTCAGCAAATAATGATTTCTGTGTACATTGGAGGAGTTCTGGCCCAGTGTACGCCAAACTGGATCAAAATTTGTAACATTTTTAGTAAAATCTTGCACAGAGAATCAGCAAAACATTTCAACTATATTTTCTATTTTTAAAGCAAGCAGTGTCACATCACCTACATAATTCCATGGAAATAGAAAGTGCAAACCATACCTCGGAAGAAGTTTTATGCCACACTGTGGAATATTATAGCCAAAAGAACAACATTTCCATAGAAACAAGCAGGAAAAGGCCCTCCACCAGGTCAAAGAAGAGTTAGGTTTGTGGAGATGCAAGCCCGATCACAGTAAGGATGTATGTTTTTGTGTTTCAGTGCAATAAAAAATCCAAAAGCGCTTTTGTATTTTTTGGCTAAAACCTCACACAGCAGAGCTTTAACTGACCTTTTCTATCTTGTGCCCGGATCTCACTGGGTCGGGTGTTGGGGCATTAAGTGTCTCATATATTGTGTGATGTTTGGTGCAGTGGACAGTCTGAGACAGGAGGAAATGGGTTTGAATGGATGAGGTCGAGTTAGTTTATGTGACTCTGAGTGCTCCTCTCTCTAATCCACTCACACCTCCTCATCTCCACTGCACAGAGCTGGTACAGGCTCCACTGCACTGTAATACAGCTAAAATCTGCACGAGGGGGTATTACTCTTCTATGGGGTATTATTTGCTCACATATAACATATTTAGATCACCATGTTACCTTTTATTGTTTTGAAAATGCTGTATTTGCTAAAAACAACATATTAAAATATTTAATTAGGTTCAGTTTCATTTTTGACGCTCTCTGTGCTAATTCACTCCCCCTTCAGAGTGACAGCACAACACAATCAGCCGCATCCCGCTAATGAAACTACAGCACATCGCATCAGGTTTGTGAAGTTGCAGTGTATTGTTTTGTATAATCATTTTAAGAAAAAATGCTGTGCAGGAGCATGGGTGACGTAGGTTTCTGGGTGGAGCCTTGTATAGGGTCGGACAGGAAAACTGCAAGGAGGATTCAAAGGGCCTGGGAGAGATTGCTAGATTACTCAAACTCATTACACACGCATGGATGACATATAAAACCTCTTCAGGAATGGTTTTGATGAGGGAACAACATTATAACATGGTAAAAAGCTCCAAAAAGTCAATTTTGCCTAATGCCTCCTCTTTAACAATATTTAAACATTATAAATGGTAAAAAGCTCCAAAAAGTCAATTTTGCCTAATGCCTCCTCTTTAACAATATTTATTTCAGCTGCCCCCATCTGTATTAAATATCACTGGCCTGTAGACTCTTCTGACGTCATCTGAAACCCAGCAATTCCAAGGCAGCTCTTCACTTACCACAGCAACAGTCACTATACACAAATCATAAATGACAAAGCAATTTGAAGTTCCTGCAAGTGTGTGACCATCTACAAAATCATTCTTGTTTAAAGTTTACGACATAGAACAAGGGCGTTTCTATTTTGAGTACTTTGACCAAATACCAAACGAACAATGTCTGCATCAAACAAAATGAGAGAATTTCCATTAACCAGAGATAATGTTATTTCTGGAGATTTGGGCTCGTATGTGATTATAGAGCTGAAAGGTGAAGGTGTATATGGCTGAGTGGCGCAGTGTGTCGACCTCTCCATCCGTCAGAATGTGGCTTTGAAAATGTCCAAACTGAAGTATTCTAGAGCCACCAGACACGAAGCACAAGTCCTTCAAGACCGCAACAACATCGTCATGTTTATCAAGTCCTTCCACTACCGTGACCACTACTGTCTAGTCCTGGAGAACTTTTCCTCGGTCATTTCACAGCTAACTACTTCTGCTTTACTCATTTCAACCTCCTAAGACCCGAGCTCTTTCATGGCTTTATCAATTTCTCTTTGTTATTTGGGCTGATTGGGACGTGATGAGTGTAAAAATAAAGAATTATCTTTTTACATTAAGAGAAAAATGATGTCCACATATGAGGGTATTTTTTCTACTTTTTAAAGATTTTGATAGAACAAAATAAAATCGCATTTGAATAATGATTTGCAAAAACTATTTATTCAGTGCCTGAACACAGCAACATTGTTGAGTGTAAAAACAAAATGAGAAAGAACAACTGTGCCTCTTGGAACAATGTGGCTTATTTGAAGTGCTGCTAACAGGTGCAGGAGACATGTGCCTTTAACAAAGTCCATCTTGAATCTAAACTATAATGTGTTATACTCTTCTGTCATCACTAAGTGGCAGTTTAATGACTTCATATGTGGACACTGTGCATTGTTATATTTGGTTAAATCACAAGAAAACATTATAATATGGATTATTATAAAGATTTATGAAGAATATGGAGCCTATCTGATTTGATTAAAAACATGGCTGCCTTTTCCCCTTTGTGTTAATTTTGTTGACTAAAATATTTGATAAAATATTTGATAACTATGAACAAAAGGTATCAATACAGTATTTTTTATAGCCAGGAAGACCCATTGAGTGGTACATTATAAAAAAACAACTGTAACTCTCAAGAAAAACATACACATTTTGTCACTCAACACACTTTTTTGAACTTGAATCAAGTCACACTACAAATTCCAATTTAATAGTCCAATAGTCCTAATGCTCCAGTCCGGGGCATGTCCCGTCGGCATGGATACCTACCAACTGTCCATGAGCCATCCACCATCTGAGGTCCTGCTCCTGTCCTGCCTCAGCTCTCGTCTCAGCTCATTTCAAAGAGCTTTGGTTTCAGAAACATGGTATTATAAAGCACTTTGAGGTTAAACTGCTCAGAGAGAACTGGACTCTCTGAAAACAGAGCTAGTTCTTTTTAAACGGTTTGCAGAGGTCCAAAGTTATTCCTCACTTACTTTATGCATCCTGAGCATCCTCAATATTCACCGCAATGAGTTTAGAAGAGCTTTCAGAAACCAGTGCGGAGCAGAGCCAGAACATAGAAAATACAACTTTGACATCAGGACTTTATTAATAGAGGCCATACCACCTGGTTGTCTCCATGGGAATGTGATTGTTTTGCCTGGAATGTTTCACAGTATGGCATTAAAAGTATCTATTCCCATGGAGACAAGAAGATGACGCTACCAGGCCAAGTTACAGGTCAAGATAGACGCACCATTCTGTAGACAATCTAGGCAAAATCCAGCATTTTTTCTGGCCACGGTGTAATCATTGGTTTAACATTAGACTAACTGTAGTAGCAGTAGTACAAGTAGTATCCACATCCTCAGTAGTAGTAGCAGTTCTCCAGTTACAGATTGATTAGCTGCATGTTTGTGAGGATTAGAGCCCAGACCCAGAGTCTAGACCGGGTCTAGACCGGGTCGGCTTTCACTGGACCAGGACAAAGACCGGAGCGTCGGACTCGGGACAATGCAGTTATTAGGACAGACAGATTACACAGGAGACAGAGGAGACACGGAGCAAGACGTGGGCAGAAAAGGACGGCTCCGAAATGACACTTTCAATGAGAGGGAAATATAACATTATGTCCACTGTTTTTGTCTCCATGGAGATGTTATTGCTGTGCCTATATTCCACAATATGGTATTAATCTGATGTATCTACATGAGGACTGTCAATGCTTCTTTCCCACTTTGTAGCTAAACTGTGCATGTGTTGATAGAAATTGATTGTTAAAAGCATGTCTGTCATCTGGCTGCTCCTCTGGCTCTGCTCCTCTGGCTCTGCTCCTCTGCTCCTCTGGCTCTGCTCCTCTGGTTCTGCTCCTGCTTGCTTCTGCTCCTCTGGCTCTGCTCCTCTGCTCCTCTGGCTCTGCTCCTCTGCTCCTCTGGCTCTGCTCCTCTGGCTCTGCTCCTGTGGCTCTGCTTCCTCTGGCTTGCTTATCTGGCTCTGCTCCTGTTTGCTCCTCTGGCTCTCCTCCTGTCTGCTCCTGTCTGCTCCTGTCTGGCCCTCTGACCCCTGTCATAGATCCTCCTGTAAGCTGCTAATTGTGCCTATTGTTCTGGAGGACTTTGAACTGAGAGGGGGCCAGATGACTCCTATGACACCCAGCCTGCTGTCTCATGTCCCGGGACAGACCTCCATCGTGGGACAAAGGAGGGGCTTAAGGCCTCAGCACCCAGTGACACCCAGTGACACCCAGGGACACCCAGTGAAACTCCAAACACCCGGGACAAAGGCGAACATGTGTGGCCTGAGCAAAGGTCCCAGACGGGGAGGGTCCTGACCTGAGACCACCAGGTAAATTCAGGTAGAGGTCCCCTTTAAATCTCAGGCAGACTCAGGTACAGCTCACCTGAGCGGGCAGGTCGGGGTTAATCTGCCTCCAAGGCGGATGTCTCACCTCCGCAGCCTCCACCCACACACAGACACACCCATGCACACGTGCGCACACACGCACACACACAGAAAACACGTAGAGGCAGAATGGTTTATACTGTCTGACAATGAAATAAGAGAAATTCATACATTTCAGCTTTAAAGAGGGGGTATTCTGCAAAGTAACTTTTTGGAGCTTTATACGATGTTATAACATTGTTCCCTCATCAAAAACATGCCTGAAGAGGTTTTAAATGTCATCTGTGCATGTTTGAGTATTTTAGCGATCTCTATTTAAACCCTCCTTATGGTTAGCAGTACGATTGTGTACCTATGTCACCCAAAGATGGGCCTGACAGGTTGACCCAGTGGCACTGGTTGAAGGGTGGGTCAAATGCAGAGAATGAATTTACCTCACGAGAGATCAATAAATTCTACCTTACCTTATTTATGAGTTTTCAGACACATGCACAGCTTTAGAACAGTTTTATTCATCTCACAAAAAGATTAACTCTACCAGATTTAGCTGCTGCTACTTTCCATCTGCAGTCCTTGGGCAGGTGCAGTCCTTGGTCAGGTGCAGTCCTTGGTCAGGTGCAGTCCTTGGTCAGGTGCAGTCCCTGGTCAGGTGCAGTCCCTGGGCAGGTGCAGTCCTTGGGCAGGTGCAGTCCCTGGGCAGATATGAAAAGTTCATGTCATTGGTCAAAATTGAAGTTGGCTGTTATTACATTCAATTTGTTGCTATCCCCCAGTGGTGGAAGGTAACAAAGTAAAGTACTGTACTTAAGAAAACATTTTTAGGTGTCTGTACTTTACTTAAGTAAATTTTAGAGTGGATACGTTTTACTTTTACTTCACTACATTTGAGAGCAGTTATCTGTACTTTCTACTCCACTACATTTTTGAACTGGACTGAAAAGTACTTTTCATATGAGTTGAGAGATTTTTACTCTTTAAGTACTTTTAAACGGGTACTCAAATACTTTTACTGAAGTAGATTTTTTCATGTGATACTCTGTACTTCATCCACCACTGCTATCTCCTCTCTGTTCACGTCCAAACCGTCTGGACACATGGGACTTTCTCTGTAGAACATCTAGCACTGACCCTTGACCCCTGAGTCCAGTCCCTGTTGTTCTGTCCTTCTGTTTCTTCTTTTGATGATGACGTCTGGAGGCTGGGCTTAAGTCCCACCCAATGTTTGAAATCTTAAAAGAAAAAAAAAAAAAATCTATAAATGACCAAGTTTTTTTGTTTTGTTTTTCTTTCTTAATGTCAAATCAGCTTGGGCCTTGACAGTTGTTTTGGGGTGGGCAATGTTGACAAAATGTTTGATTTTTTTTTTTTTTTTTTTCTGCATTATCTCGATAACAATAATCAGATGATATTTTGGTTTGGTTGGCTCGGTTGAGGATCAAGTTTAGTGAACGGGCCATAAAAGTCACCACAGCGGTGCAGAAGTATCACTATATTCACTTGTCTGGGAGTTTGCATTAGACGTTTCAGCCATTTTTATTTTTCATTAGGTCTTTTTACTGTAACATTATATTATATATACTCAACATTCAAATTCAACAGCAACTGTGATATGACCCATTTTGCGATATATCTTCCTCCCCTACACTGGTGGTGAAGAGGAGGAGAGGGAGAGGCCTTACTTCCTGGTTCTCGGACAATAAAAACCTTTATAATTAGATGCAGACAGAACACAGCAGACTTATTTTGACCTCAAGAAGTGCTGATACAGTGGATCTATGAGGGGCAAGACAGTTCTGACTTACCTAATAATCGGGTACAGTCCCTTTAAATCCAGGCCCCATTGGTGTTGCACTGTAAAAAAAGATTTTTCTGACAATCATTGCAATTTTATTTAGGATTTTGTTCAAAGTTCACATTTTAAACACGTCCAGAAGAATTGACAAAAAGACAAACTAATACAAGAACCACATTTCAGAACATGTTTGTGCAGATCTAAACTACAGGGTTAACAGTTTTTATGCTGAATGACACAGGAGGTTTTGTTGTTTGTGGAGGAAATTATGGTACTTCGAAAATTACAGCCTTTTGCGATTTGCTAATTATGATTCGATTACAATGAATCTTACAGCCCGATTTAAAAAGTAAAAGTACCCAGTGAGTACTACCGCCTCTGTTTTTCTTGTGCTCCGTGTCAGGTCTTCACGCTTTGATGCCCTTCACTTGGCGTGTTAGCAGCGATGACACGCGAACATGCTAACTCAAAGCTAACGCAGTGCTGTCTCTGCGTCACACTTGCTCAGACAGGTCTTTTCAAAGCTCATGTGCAGAGGTGGGTAGTACTCAGGTACATTTACTTGAGTAACTTTTTTAAAGAAATTGTACTTTTCAGAGTATTTTTCTAGCAGCATACTTTTACTCCCTGGGAGCATCCCTGGAACTTACTAGTAACAGTACTCTTACTTGAATAATATTTGTATTGAAGTAACAGAACTCTTACTTGAGTAATATTTGTATTGAATTAACAGTACTCTTACTTGAATAATATTTGTATTGAAGTAACAGAACTCTTACTTGAGTAATATTTGTATTGAATTAACAGTACTCTTACTTGAATAATATTTGTATTGAAGTAACAGAACTCTTACTTGAGTAATATTTGTATTGAATTAACAGTACTCTTACTTGAATAATATTTGTATTGAAGTAACAGAACTCTTACTTGAGTAATATTTGTATTGAATTAACAGTACTCTTACTTGAATAATATTTGTATTGACGTCCCGGCAGTTACTCTTTAAGTTATTCTTACTTGAGTAATACTTTTCCCAAATACTTCTACTCTTACTTGAGTAACTTCTTGGACCACTACTTTGTACTTCTACTTGAGTGATGTTACTTTGAAGTAACGTTAATATTAGTATTGAGTACAGTTTTTGGCTACTCTACCACCTCTGGTCATGTGCAGAAGAAACCAAACCGCAGGCTATAATCTGAACTTTATTGTATTAAATGTGCATTGTGTAACTTTTCTGGTGAAGGGTCTTTTACCTGGTCGTCTCCTTGAAGATGCTGATGTTATTTTGCCTGGAATGTTCCACAGTATAGCATTAAACATATCTATCTTGATGAAGACAAGCAGTTGACGCCACCAGGCCAAGTTACAGGTCAGATCTGCGGAGAAGCGAGCCCACTCATAGTAAGAATGCATGTTTTTGAGCAATAACAACAAGTAGAAAACATGTGCGATAGACAAGTTTAATGCCATACTGTGTAACATTCCAGGGAAAACAATAACGTCACTTTGGAGACAGGCAGGTGGTGGATACTGAAAGTCATAAATCAGTCCTCTCTCAGTTTAAAATTGCTACTGAATCTCGATTTGAAAACATGTCTCAAATGCATTGTCAGAAAAATCTAAATTGGTTTCAAAATGTTATTAGAGCTGATAAACATATCAGGTTAAAAGGGCCCATATTACACTGTTTTCTGATCTATGTTATAATGTTGTTTCCTCATCACAAACAGACCTGGAGGTGTGTTTTCATTCACACACAAACCCTGCACATTTAAGCTGAGTTCTTCTCTCAAACAGAAAACACTCTTTTCCACCTTGTGATGTCATGTGGTAATACAGGAAGTGCTCCACTGCATTTTCAAACTCCATACACCTTCATTAGAATCATCAGCCCTGAAATTGCTTATCTCTACATAACAAAAGGTAACAGGGAGCTGTTAACTTGAAACCTTCCACTTCATGACATCACAAGGTGGAACAGAGCATTTTGAGCTTTGGAGATGTAGACAGACAAATAATGCAGGATTTCTCAGACATGTGTGAATGAAACAAAATGCAGGTCCAGGTATGTTTTTGAAGAGGTAACAACATTATAACATGGCTTAAAGCTCAAGAGTTCGTTTTGCGTAATATCAGGTCTTTAAATCCGAACTGTTTCAGAGCTGGAGGATTCACTGGTGTATTTTTTTCTCCAGGTTAAAGATGTGACGTCCTGCTCTGAGTTTATCTGGAGCTGACCCTGTAATTACCCCAGAATGACCCCAGAGTTAGGACAAGGACATGAGAGAGGGAGGGAGGAGAAAGAAAAGAGAGAGGAGGTGAGAGAGGGAGAGAGGGGGAAGAGGGAGAGAGAGGGAGAAGAGAGAGAGAGGGGAAGAGGGCAAGAGAGTGGGGAGAACCAGAGAGAGGAGGAGAGCAGGTGGAGAAGACGGTGTGAGAGGGAGAAAAAAAAGAGGAAGAGAGATGAGGGAGAGAGAGAGGGAAAGAAAAAGGAGAGACAGAGGGGTGGGGTTGAGAAAGAAAGGAGAAAGAGGAAGGGTGGGGAGAGAGAGAATAAGAGAGGGTGGAGAAGGGGAGGGAGAGGTAGAAAGAAAAGAGAGAGGAAGTGCGTATGAATGTGTGTGTGTGTGAGAGAGAGAGAGAGAGAGAGAGAGAGAGAAGAAGGGTGAAGAGAGAGAGAAAGGAGACACAGAGACGGGGGCAGAGAAAGAGAAGGAGAGGAGAAAGGAGAAAGAGAGTGAAAAGGTGGTGAGAGAGAAAAAAGAGAGGGTGGAGAAAAGGGGAGCGGTAGAAAGAAAAGAGAGGAAGTATGTGTGTGAGAGAGAGTGAGAGAGAGAGTGAGAGAAGAAGGGTAGAGAGAGACAGAATTAAAAAGCAGTACAACAGGACCATGAAGTTGTAACTCAAGTGCATTAGAACAGAATCAAATAAATTAGAATAAACATAATTCTATAGTTACACAGCTAAATAATTCTCAGTTACAATATTAAATGTATAATACTCCTTAAAGCCAACTTGTCTCCCTGGAGATGGATACGTTCAATGCCGTACTCTGGAACATTCCATGGAGACGAGGAGGTGGCAAAGTCTGTGCCAGAAGAGTTAAAACGTTCACCTTTAATCTTGCCACAGAAATCATAGTTCGACTGGTAAAAGGGCTTTAATGAGTCACTACAAAAAATGTGTAAATACTGTGCCTCATCGTTCTTTAATTCAAATAAACTACATTTGCACATTTAGGAGCAAAACTTTAGGTACAATTCCACTTTTTCACTGGATCTTAAGGATCAGCCACTGCCCGTCTTCCTGGTGTTCTACTGCCACCCTCAGGACACATGCGGAATTGAGAAAAACTATTTATTTATTTATTTATTTATAAAGAACTTGTTAAAACAGAAGAAAGTGCACCACACATAAAATATACACGCATAAGCAAAAATAAGTAAAATTCAAAAATAAATAAAATGTTTAATGTGTTCATTTCATATCTTGAATTTTGTGATGATACGACCATTTTTAAGAGGTTCCTGTGACTGGGGTGCGGGGTAACTGGAGGCACTGCTCTGTCTGAAGCTTTATTGCTCAAGTTAGACTTTAATCTGATCTTTGCTTTACACAATCTGACTATAAAGAGCTGACGTAAGTGGAACTACAACAGCTGAGCTGATTTGTGCTGTTAAACAAGTCTCTCTCACTTTTTTGTTGACAATCAAACTTCTGAACAGGACCATGAGCTCGTATTGATCACAGGCTCCTAAAAATGTGCTGTTAAAATCTAAAAACTTGTGTTTATATTGTGTCACCCTGGTTCCAATCCACTGCTGTGGATAATCTGACCCATAATTTGCCTCTGCGCATGAGCGCCCCCCGGTGTTTGCTCTGTTTATCGCTTTTTTCTTTCTCAAGCAAAGAATCCAAACTTCATCTTAGAACCACGGCGCACACATGCTTCAAGTTTAGGGGATTAGGGAGGAGATGGAGCAATGGGAGGAGAGGGGAGAGGGAAGGAGAGGGGAGAGGGAA